>CAIGRL010056981.1:0-10492 GCA_903798325.1 Fraxinus xanthoxyloides | reverse complement strand
TTAACATCATTCCAATATCTTTGTATTGGTGTAGAACTATATCTTGTAAGGAGATTTACAGAAAAATCTATGCTGGGTCAAGTAGAGTTCGCAAGATAAGTTAATACTCAAATTGCACTAAGATATTGTACTTCAGGACCAAGAACTTTTTCTCCATCTTCAAGTTGATGAAAATGATCATTTTTCGCATCAAGTGACCGAACAACCATAGTTACCCAATGGAATTATCCATATAAAAGTGTTTTGAGACTTTTCAGTATATGTAGATTGATGAACAAATAATCCTTTTGAGAAATATTCAATCTACAACTCAAGACAGAATTTGATTTTTCCCAAATCTTTCATCTCAAATTCATTTTTCAAATAATTTGTAATTTTGTTGAGCTCTTCAAAAGTTCCAATTAATTTAAGTCATCAACATAAATTGCTACAGTTGCAAATTCAATATTTGTTTTCTTTATGAAAACACATGCGCAAGATATCGTCATTTTTATAGCTTTTCTTTAACAAGTGAATCGCTAAGGCGATTATACCACATGCATCATTTTATTTGCCCTATCATTACTTCAATTGATATACTTCAATACAATTATTTTGATATCATTGCTATATGAAGCAGTACATTATGCACAAAAATGATGCCAACTTCCTTTTATTTTCTTTTTCGATTCTATTTTCTTTTCACATAATGATTTAACTTTTTTAGATATCTCAAGTTTCATTATTTCAGGTACTTGAACCTCTTCTAGAGTTTTTGTAATATGTTATACTCATTAAGAGCATATGTCTCCTTAATAAGATCATCATTACCAATTGCCCCATTTTTGCTTGGAGGATTTTGTAATAGATCAAATATCATCACGCTTCAGGTGTGTCACAAATTTATCAACTATAATATTAACGAATTGTCCTTTTAGGAGTTAATTCAAGTTTAAGTATTTAAAATTGATGTGTGAGATTGTTAATCTCTTTGGTCAATAAATGCATCTAAATAAATTATCCTCTAAACTTCTGGTTCGAATTGTCTTTTGCGATGATTTAAATAATGATGCATTTGTATATTATTTTCATCTTCTTAATTCTCCCCCTAATATTCAGAGAATTGTCAAATTAAATTGACAATCATTTTTTTCTAAGTTACAAAATATCACACATTTGGGATAAGGGTTCATCTACACATTTATTCTCAACATTCTTTACTTCCCATCTCAATGCAATGTTGTGGATCAATTATACATAGATTGCACTATCAAATAATTAGATGAAGAAGTCAAGCTCCAACCATACGCTAATTATAATAGGGAGAACTTGATGTTAGCATGATGCATTCTCTAAACAGAAATTGAAAGTATTCTGCTCTCAATTAAATTAATATGAGGCATTTAACTAACAATAATGTTAAACCAATTTTTTGACATCTCAACGAACATTTATTAAAAAGTTCAGACTTAGGATCACTAGTGTTAACAAGACACACCACCGTCTGAATTGTATAATCTGAAAATTATGCTCATAATTTGAGTAGTGCTTTCACAAACTTCAGGTTACGACACTATGCAATCATCTAATATTTTTACCAACCCTAATTAATTTCAGAAACATAGGGAATTCATTATTATTTAACTAGTAATGAACAATGACGAATTTTAAATAAAGAGAATAAACATCAAATATGATTTCATTAAATTGAAGAATCTTCTCTTTCTTCATTGAATAACCATTTGAATATTTAATTTCACATCATTATTGATCCGGTGGTGGTCCAACTAGTAATGTCAAACAATAAAATCAAATTGAACTTCTGGTTCAATATAAGATATAATTCAATTATTTAATTTCGAAGAATATGATTAAACATTATATAATCATATATCATTCAAGTAATCAAACTAATCAATATCGTCATGATGTTAATCNATACAAATAATATTTAGAAGATCAACGTGGAGGGTGTGGGGTCCCATATATCACCCTAATTAATTTTTAAAAATATAGGGAATTAAATGCTTATTTAACTAGTAATGATAAATAATCAATTTTCAATAAAGAGAACAAACATCAAATATAACTTCATTCGATTGAAGAACATTTCGGTACTTCATTGAATATTCAATTGAATATTTAATTTCGCATCATTATTGATCTAGTAGTGGTCGAACTGATCGTGACAAACAATAAAATCAAATTAAACTTCAGGTTCAATATAAGATATAATTCAATTATTTAATTTCAAAGTATATGATTAAATATTATATAATCATATATCATTCACGTAATCAAACTAATCAATGTCCTTATGACATTAATTACATGTTGTCCTTCAGGGATAAATATGAATTCAAAATGATACATTATTAAAAACATGTACTACTTTGAAAGCATATTGCATTTATTATTACTCATTCAAAAGCAATATGTTAATATTCTTCTAAAATATTGAAAATTATAATTCATACTATTTAGGAGCAAGTAATATTTTTCTAAATTATTGAAAACCATAATTCATGCTCTTTAAGAGTAAGTAATATTCTTCTGGAATATTAATTGTAATGTTATATAAATTCAGGGACAATAATAAACTATTATTTCAAAACATTAGCTCTTCAGGAGCCATATATTTGTTTCTTCAAGAGTAATATATGAATAGTCTTTTGAAATATTGAGATTAGAGTGTCTTGCTCTTCGGGAGCAATAATATATTATTATTTGAAATATTAAATTGTATAAAAATTTATTTTTCAGGAGTTAAAACACAATTTATTTTATTTAATTATGCTCTTTGGGAGCAAGTAAAATCTAATTAGAGCATTAATAATAGTATACTACTGCAAGAGCAACAATATTTGCAATAGACATATCTACGATTAATATTCTTCTGAAATATTAAATATAATATTGAGCTACTTCAAGAGCAACAACATGATAAATTATTAATTTAAAGTTTATAATAAAACATCTACAATTATTTAGTCGGGTTAAAGATGCAAATAGTATTTAATAATTATCATGTATGTATTTTGCAAATATAGAGATGAAGAAAATTTAAAAGAAATATGAATTGATGAATTGATCAACATGCAATAGTAAGAAAAGAGTAATTCTTTGTCACACCCCTCGTCTAATAAATAAAGCATAAATTAATGTGTGCAAACAAAAGGCAAAGAAGAGCCCTTGGTGGCGGCACTAGTGCAAAGAAACCATTGATTTCGGATTAACGTAAGCCACAAACACAATGTTCGCAGAAAACAATTGTGCCGATTGATAGAATCTGTGTAATTGACATAATCAATGTATTTACTCAACAAAAAACAACATTTATAGAATGAAAAAAATCACAAATATATACAAATTGATTAAAAAATCGATAGAATTGATTAGCAAACAAGATATGCATATAAAAAAAATTCACTTCACCAATTTAATTTTCGTACATGTGATATGATTATGGTTATAAAAATTACTAACTTCTAACTTTAATTTTGAGAGAATCGTGTTGATAACGTATTTTGAAAAAAGAGAAAAAGAGGAGAGAAAATAAAAGTCAATATACTTGTGTATATTATAATGAGAACCAAACCATAAATTTATAGGGAAGGATTAGGAATATAGTAATAATTTCTTGGGCCGTAGGAATACAATTGTCTTTCACCAATAACTTATCATTTACAACAATATACATCTAAGGAATGTAAGTCAGAAATATGTCTCTATAATAGTTCAATAATTTAAGTAATCATATTGTCAACCAAACTATTTTATTGCATTAGATAAAGCCAAAACAAATGAACATTTCGCAACCATAAGTTAAAAAAAAAGAAGATATTTTGAAGTTCTTCATGTATCACATTAGAACTCTTTACACAACAGCTACTAGGAGTGTTATTTGCGACTAAGAAAGTGTTTGTTCAAGTTAAAACAAACAACCCGACACCATTGAATCATTAAGTTCTATCCAAGATCACCATAAGTGTAGACTATAAATAATAATAATAAAATGCTAAATAAACAATTAACATCACAGTGTCATCAACTCACATAGTAAAAATACAATAATAACCTTCATATGACCTCAACACACATAGCTATATTGAAACACTGAAGAAATTAACAATACCTCAATCAAGAAACTAAGGAATCAAGAAATTCTATTGGAGGGGACTACGAGGGTGTACCTAACAGTAAAATTCTCACCCTAGTTTATTTGTATACTTTCTACTAATGTGTTTGTCATCAAAGTTGTAGTCAGTTTAGCAAAAGTTTTTTAAACATTACATTGTGATCATACAACCCGAGAGAATTGACATGATTATTTCACAAAATTAGCTGTGATCTCTTATACAATTCATAGCGCACAATAGATATCTCAATATGGATGTCAAAGTTTAGTTAAGCAAGAAAACAAAAATGATGGAGATAACAAGTGTACAATAAATATAATAAATGACAGATGGCATTAAGAGAGAGAGAGAGAGAGTGAGAGAGTTTAGCAAATACGCAATATAAAAGCTGTACTATTTTCATATGAAAACATATTGAAACAAAGAGAACTCGTACCACTGAAATTAAATCCATCCAAAGCATATTCGAAGCACCAAAGAAATCTAAATCAGAAGCATATAAGTTATACGCCTGATTAGTACAAATTCAGTTGCACTAACAACTTGGAATAATAAATTTGGTAAACCACTATTGATCAATTCATGTCAGCGCTGTCTGTTTCTTTTTTAAGCATAATAAAGGGAAAAAACAGAAGAGAGAAAAAAGCATTTGTGATATGTATTCTGCCATTTGGGTACACATCTAAGAAAAGTTTACCCATATAATCTAGTTGATGAATTAAAGAACTTTCTTGTTACAAGAAACACAACACAAAGTGTTAGTTACTAGTTCAACTCTAATGCAAAATTAAAATTAACAATTAATAAGCAACAAGTCATTTTTAATTGTTTGTAGATGGATAGACAATCAATTCAATTTTCCTATAGTTTGAATGTGGCAGTTATATAGAAAATAGTAAATAACACAAAATATGATTCACGGAGAAAACCCTTAACAGGTAAAAACTTCAGGATAAAGCCGTAGTTTCCACTATAGACAATGTGAAATTATAGTATGATTCAGCCCAGAAAATTCACTAGACTCGCTGATCTAATCCTGCAATTTCCAAGATCTGCAAGAACGTGCTTCACTCATACCCGCTCTCGATTTTCTAGAATTGTCTATCTCATGTGGACTATCAAGAACATCTTATTCTTGTACTCTTCCTGTGATTGCTGTCCAACCTTCCTCAATCTTCAGCAACTCTGAAAGTTATTGAAAAAGTACCTTTCTAAATATGAATTTAGGAAGTTGGTGTTTTGGATTCTTCACTTTGATATTTTTCCAATGTGTGGTTGAATGATCTCAAGAATGAAAAGGATAAATCACAAAGGATGAATGTTTTCTTGGATCTCTAAAGAATGATATAAGGCAAAAGAATAATAAACAATCACACAAAAAAATGTGCAAGGGCTTGAGTATTTATAGTAATATTTAAGTAGTTTAGGCCTATTAAAACTATTTAAAATGTGAACTAGGGTTTCCTCAGGAAACACTATCGCTCAAGCGATAGCTCTACAACAGGCGAGCAACAGTTGACTAGTCGTCGGTATTTTTACTATAACTTTCTCTCTCGATATCCGATTGAAGTAATTCAAAATGTATTGAAAATCTAACTCAAATGAGTACAATTTTTTTTAGAGCCTTATCCATATTCCAATGTTTTCTATGTGAAACATGGATTGTAAGTTGCACCTGAGAATATGGAGCATAATTTGTGCGGCTTTTTGACACTATTTACACTTTTAATTGCATTCCCTGATCATATGTGATCTTCTTAGTATATTGAACTCCTTCAAGGACTATACTATCAACCAAATAACTCCTTGACTTTTACAACTATTTTATAACCATTATTTTGTCTAAAGAATTATCAACACACTAAAAACCTAACAAACTCATCATTTGGCATTCTGTGACAAAAATCATACAAGTTAAGGACGTAAAAATAAAGCTAATCTACCCAAGCTAAAACTCAATTTGAATGTCTATCTTGTGTATTCCTTGTTAAACATGTTCCCTGAAATTAACAACTCAAATACCTAGTGGACAAAGCACATGATGCAGGAAATATGACAATTAAAACCAACTATCATAAATATGCTAGCTAATTGAGAAGTAATATTAATCAAAACACCAACTAAAACATTAATATCACCAAACATCAAAACTCAACAAGCTATGCATTCTGATATGGAGTGCCAAAAAAATAAAAACATATCAATCATCTCCTTCCCTTACTCATATCTCTCCTAAAATGCCAAATGCAAAAAAATTCACGTCCATTAAATTTAAATTTAAATTCGCCCAAAATACCTTTTATCTCCTCCTCGCTAACTTTTCTCTCCTCCTTTTTGTCACAAATGATGAAGGGAAATAAATAAACAATATATAACAACTCAAATATGTAGTTGATAGCATGAACAAGCATAATCAATGATTAGTAAAATGTCTCATATACTCAGTTCAAGTCTAAATGGAATAAATTCTATAAGTGATTCATGTGTGTTAAGTGTCACTAATTCTTTGTGAACAAGACTCCAACCTTAAATTTGTGAGAAAGAACATGCTAAACATCATTGTTAAATAAGTTGATTCATCTACTAATGAAAGTCAACCAGAAAATGCATATTAACCTATACATAAAACTCATTTTCACATATATTATTCTTCTCTTCCTCACTTTGAGCTTATTTTTTTCGCACAACTTATGTTTTTCTTTTCAAATTCATCATATTTATCTTCTCTTTTTAACATCTTATGTGCAGACTCTTCTCCATTAAGCGACTAAAATGACCTCTATAATAAGTTTTGAGCCGACGACTTCAGGTCAATTGGCTATAGGGCATCAGGTTATGAGAAACACATCGAGCTTAACTATTTGAGGCAAATAGGCTTCAAAAAAGAGTATAAGATGACACATTTTATTTTACCTTTCGGGGGAATTTACTAGAGCTTAGTTCAATTAAATTAAAGTCAATTCATGTTCAAGGTCACCTTAAAGATAGATAACTGCATCCTAAATCTCACACACACGATTAAGACTCAACACAAGATCATAGTGTGTGCAGGGCATATGGTCCATGAAGAAACTTATACTAAGTACTCCACATAAACCTAAATAAAGAAATGAAAAATATGCTACAATGCGTCAATTAAGCTCATAATTGATCACAACACACATGTTCAAGTAAATTATATATTACGTTAGAAGAAAAGTTCCTCTTTTTTATTATTCAAATTTTCAATTTTTTTATTATTTTTTTAAAAAATAAACAATTTAAAACCAAAACAGCAAAAACAATTGAGATGCATGGTATAATAAATGAAACACGATGATAAAGTACAAGTATGCACCAAAAGTACCTAATTAGATAGGTAAACAAATGTTCTCACATTTAAGAGTACCGTAGCCTATCTCAAGATTTTTCAAATCACTCTTCTTCACCCAAACTTGCCTAGTGGAAGAATTAATCCTAGTTAATTGTGTCATTAACTCAATCAATAAACTCACCTCACTAGTAAGGAAGTCAATCTGACTATCAAACTCTCGATTTTTATTTCTATTTAACTGCTGACGTCTATTTCTATTCAGAAATTTATGATACCTAGACCTATTATGTCCTAATTCTCCACAATTGAAACAGCTAGGAATAACATTAAGAACAATCTTAAATTTCAGATTTTGAACCTTAGGTGGAGGAAACCTATGTTGTACCGATAATTTCAGTCCCCGGACGCCTATATTCTATGTTGTGTTCCTATTGAAGAACTCGTGACACCTAAGTCTTATGTGTCCTACCTAACCGCAATGGTGACACGTAGGGATGAACCTAGAAGCAACTCTAAGTTTCTAGTTTTGAACCTTAGGCTTTGAAGCAGGTACAAACTTATTGTAGAAGATGAAATAGTATGAGAATTTGTTTCATTATCATCAAAATCTCTTCTATTCCCAGCGGATTTGTTCAGACCTATTATATTATCAATTTTTTAAATCCACTAGAAAAAGTTTGAAGTTGGGATTTTGATTTTTTAAGATCACTCGTAAGAGATTTAACCTTAACATCTAAAAACCTTTCTCAACCCTTAATTCATTCAACATCTAGTCGACCTCTCAACTTGGCTATAAGGCTCTCTTTTTCTAATTCAAATGCATTAACTTTTTAGCATGGCTTTATTCACCTTCTTAATTTTAAGACTCTCCTCAAATAATTGTTCATGAGCTTCATGAAGTTCCATATCACACTCAAATCTTGAATCATAAATTGATTGACCTATCTAGACAAAATTTTGGGTCAAGGATCGCTATTAGGCTCTAATATCACTTGTTAGTTACTAGTTCAACTAAGTAACAAGTCACTTTTAATTGTTTCTAGATGGTTAGTCAATAAATTCATCTTTCCTATGGTTTGAATGTGGGAGTTACATAGAAAATAATAAATAGCACAAAATATGATGATAGAGAAAACCCTTAGCCAGTTAAAAACTTCGGGATCAAGATGTAGTTTTCACTATAGATAATGTGAACTTACAGTATGATTCAGCTTAGAAAATCAACTAGACTCGTTGATCTAATTTCTACAATCTCCAAGATACGCTGGAACGTGCTTCACTTACACCTGCTCCTGATTTTCTGAAATTGTGCATCTCATGTGGACCACCAAGAACGCATTGTTCGTGTATCTTCAGCAACTCTGAAAACTATTGAAAAAGTACCTTCCTGAATATGAATTTAGGAAGTAGGTGCTTTGAATTCTTCAATTTGATATTTTTCCAAAGTATGGTTGAATGATCTCAAGAATGAAAAGGATAAATCACAGAGGATGAATGTTTTCTTGGATCTCTAAAGAATGATATTAGGCAAAAGAATAATAAACAACCACACACAAAAAAAGTGCAAGGACTTGAGTATGTATAGTAATAGTTAAGTAGTCTAGGCCCATTAAAACTATTTAAAATGGAACTAGGGTTTTCTTAGGAAACATTGTCACTCGAGGGATAGTTCAGCGAAGGCGAGCAACAGCTGAGCAGTCGTCAGTACTTTTATTATAACTTTCTCTCTCGATATCTGATTGAGGTTATTCAAAATGAATTGAAAATCTAACTCAAAGGGATATAATTCTTCTAGAAATAGCCTTATCCATATTCCAATGTTTTCTATGTGAAACTTGCATTGCAAGTTGCGCCTGAGAATTTGGAGCATAACTTGTGCAGCTCTTTGACACTCTTTACACTTTTAATTGTATTCCATTGATCATATGTGATCTTCTTGGCATCTTGGACTCTTTCAAAGACTCTACTACCAATAAAATAACTCCTTGACTTTTACAACTATTTTTAAGTCATTTTGTCTAAAGAATTACCAACACATTAAAAACCTAACACAAATAAGCACGAGGTTCACAAAGAGGGCTCTGTCAAACATCTACAAATAACAATCACACACTACTTGTATGAAAACTGGGTAAAAATTTGAAATCATCTCCATTATCTAAAATATGAAAGGAAAACAAATGAGAACTATGACTAAGTAGGTACAAGCCTTTCCAAAATCCCACAAAAAGTAACATTGGCATTAGAAAAACAATGGACGGACATTAGATAACATGAAGGATAAGAGAAATCTATGAAAGATAAAGATGTAGCACCATGAAATTGCTCTTGTATCGTGTAATTTGGTTTTAAACAAATTTCCAAAAATATCTTTCGGTGCAATTAAATATGTTATACTTGGTATATAAAAAAATAAAATAAAGAGAATTATATCAATAAAAGAGGAATTGTGTGGAATACATGAAAGCATTTTTTATATTTTTAAAGGAAAATGTTAAAAAATCAACAACGCCAAGAAACTGCTGATGAGGTTCAACCTATTATGGTATCATAAAGCAACCTACATCCTCAACCCCATTTGTCAGTCTCAAATATAGACTCCCCCAGCTTAAAAACAAAAAAAAAAAAATACAAGCACATTAATATCAAAGGAAAATAAATTATCTTCCCTCCAATGAGGAAAAGTTCAGTGATCATGAAATTGGCTATGAATATCACCTTAAATTGTCATATGACTTTTTACAGGATGCACCGTGGTAAAAGAAAATCAAGTAGATAAGAAACATTTTTGATTGGGCACATGGTTAAGGCAGCAACTACTGATATATAACTAAATGAATTTATAACACATGAGCTTAGATCAAACTACTCTATTTGAAAAGTAAAATCTTCTCCTTCGAAGGGTAAAAGGTGTCAAGAAGTTAAAGCAAGATTGAAAAATCCTAGCAAAAACGAAGTCCTGAAAAAAAAAATCAATTAAGCTATTATGCGCTCTTCTTGACATTGTGTACTCACTCTCCCAGAAAAAACAAGAAACTATTGTAAAAGGAAAGTAAATTAG
>CAIGRL010056972.1:0-14530 GCA_903798325.1 Fraxinus xanthoxyloides | reverse complement strand
ATCTGGTAAATATCATCCTAGTCCTCTACTGATGACCACACAAGAAGCCACGGAAAACTAGGGGCATGAGGGAATAGGGGATGGGGAAGCGAGGATTGGTGACGTTTTACAGGGCCTTCACAGTCTTGTACCTTCCAAGCTGTGTGGCTCTAGCATCAAAAAGGAGAAAATTAGAACATAAAAAAGAATGACTGGCATTGGCTTCAAAGCTGTGCAAGAAAAGAGCTTTAAACTGTCCTAAATTTAGGAAGCTTCGCAATTTTTTATTGTATATATTCGAAAATGTGGGTTTCTCTATGCACTATGCTGGATGGAATGAGCTTTCAATGAATGAGCACATAAAGCATATCTAACAACTAGCTTAATCTGCAATATGTTTGGGGAAAAAAATATGTGGCTTGAAAGGACAGGAGTGAAGAACTCTTCAAATTCATTTTATCATGTAAGTGGGGTGGTTTGGGGGTGAAGTTGGTTTTGTTTATACACTTAAGGTACTGTAAATGTGAGATTATGGTGATTTTTATGTGTGCATAATTAACACTTGTAGAGGGATTAAAAAGTAATTCCTTGGGGTGCTTTTCATTTCTTTGGGAGGATGTCTTGGGCTCTGCTTGTGTACTTCTCTTGTTTCTATTATACCCCTCCTTTAAACAAGAAAGTGAGGTATTGGCATTCCTGGAAAAAATTAGATACTCTAGGTTCTTTTATTCCTAGGGTGACCTCATTATCCTGCATGATTTCTCAGATGAGACTTGAATAAATTTTCCATTCTACTATTTCAAGTATACATGATGTTATTGAAATAATGATTGATTGACAGGAAATTTTGCTGAGTTCCAATTGCATTACTTTCAAGGAAAAACACATTATGTGATTGTAATTAGCATAACATGAACAGGCAGAGTTCACCAGTTGTTGATTTGTGTATTATGTTGATCCTTTGAGAGATTTATTTTGAGAATCTTGTATTTTAAACACAAGAGGTAGTGTATGTTGTCTCGTCTGTTTTGCTTGGGAGATGTATTTTAGAACTACCAGTAATGTTCTATGGTGGATTTTGACTCTGTCCTTATATGCTCTCATTATTCTTCTTGATATGCTCTCTCTTTTTTATCCTTTAGAGCACTCAAACATTACTTTCTTCCTCTAAATTGAATGCCCCTGGTTATACTTGGCATAATGGTTTGCTTGTTGGAAACTGGTGGCAATGGTTTGGGAGATCAACATAATTTTTTTTTACTGTGATTTTGGGTTACCTGTTGGTCTTTAGAAGGTGAGTTTTTGATGGTAGCGGAGGCAATAGCAGCACCTGTGGTTGCGGTGCCATTGCGGCAGTCTTTCTTCATCTTTACCTTCTTTCTACTCTCTTCTTTCTTTCCTATTGTTTATTTATATGTTAAGGGTGGTTTTGGGGTCTGATCTGGCTATGAGTTCCATTTTAACCTAATGGTGGTGGTGGTGCTACGGTCAGACAACAGAAGCTTTTATTCCCCCTTTCTGTACTTTGTAATTGAATTGGCCTACTGGAGCAAGGGTTACTTGGAACATGATGCAAGCCAAAGTCTAGCTACAGAACTCATCTAAGTCAGAATTAAGAAAACAAGGAAGTACATACTCGCTCAATTTTGTCTGTAGATGATGTCAATTTTTGACTGAAATCAGACTATGTTAACAAGGATGGTTTGGGATAGATTAATTAAAGAAGAATTTAGAAGAAAACTGACACCAATTTGGGACATCTTGGAGAGGAAATGAAGAGATGCAATATTTTAGGGAGGGTTCTACTTTGTTACAATATTTCCACATGAAATGTGAGGGTTCAACAAATTGTATTATGACCTTCATTTAGAATTCCTCTGCATGAATCAAAAATTTGGGGCATGGCCTATTAATGATACATTTTGAGTTGATCTTTGGTACCCTGTTCACATTGGATGGTTAATTGAAGATCTGTGACCTGAATTAACTGGAAGGTATTTTTCGGCCCATAGGTGGATTTGAGAGAAATAGGGCTGACTTAAGTGATGGTGTACTTATTCCATTACATTGGAGCTGCTGCTTTGTGATATTTTGTGCAGTTCTTTTATGTTAGGTGCAAGCAAAGAATTTCTGTGAACCTGAAGAGCATCTCGTCTGTTGCAATTAATTAGTCATCAGAATCATGTTTGTCTAGTTTAAAGAACTTTTTTATGGACCAAAATTGGGGTGCAGTTGAACTTAAAATTGGATGGAATCTGGAATTTAGTGAGTATATGCTCTTAATGTTATTTAGGCATAGTTTTTACTGTTGAAAGCTGTGTTGAGATAGTAAATTCTTGTTTCGATGTGGACTTCAATTCTCAATTGGAAACAAAATTTTGATTTGAGAATTTTTCTTGATGTTGAATGATTCACACGATCAATATTTGTTTGCATACAGATACCTAACCGATCAACTGATGAAAGTCCAAATTGTAAATGAGGTTAACAAGGTAACTTCTTCTCCTGTAGCTAGCAGTTGCACTGCTTCTGCATGGTTAAATTTATTTTCTGGCATGTACTGGTGGCGTATTTCATATTGTTTTAATCAGATCTTGTTTTATGTTTTACAGGATTTTGTGATTGAAGCATTGAGATCAATTGCAGAACTGATAACTTATGGGGACCAACATGATGCAGCCTTTTTCGAGTTCGGCATAGACACTATCTATCTTTGATTCTTTGATACTTATATTGAAGTATTAATGACATTTTTTTCTAACTCGTTTATATTTCACCTGGTTTCTCTTCAGGTTTTTTATGGAGAAGCAGGTCTTGGGGGAGTTTGTGCGCATATTAAGAATTAGTAGAACTCTGTTTGTTTCTCTTCAACTATTACAGACAATGAGCATTATGATCCAAAATTTAAAAAGTGAACATTCCATATGTAAGTTATCATTAGAATGTTGATGAGAGCGGCATTTTATTTATCTCCCATCATTTTTTATTATCTAATACTGTTCTTCTTGGATTTTGCAGATTATATGTTTTGCAATGAACATGTTAACTGCCTAATAACTTATTCATTTGACTTCCAGAATGAAGAACTGTTGTCTTACTACATATCCTTTCTAAGGTTGTATCTTGTTTCAGAATTCAGTTCTTGTCATGTGTTACTTTTGCAAGAATTTCTGATCTCCTCCCTTCTTGATATGGATTGTTCGTGTTTTTGGAATGAGACAGAGCAATAAGTGGAAAGTTGAACAAGGACACAATTTCTCTCCTTGTCAAGACTTGTAATGTAAGTTTGTCAATCCATATTTTTTCTCTGGGGTACTTTGATTTGTATTATCGTTGTCATCTGTGCTTTCTTTTTTAATGGTATTGATCACTTTCTCAGACTGTTAGGTACTCGTAGACATTCAACCTTTTGATCTAGACCCTTATCCAAACCAACAATTCAAAAATGTGATGACAAAAAGTGAAGACCTTGGCCATAAGTACTGTAGCCCTCAAATCCCAGCACAGGGACTAAGTGCATTAACCCAAAATCAATTCTCTGAGTTCCAAAAATAATCATTAACTTAATTGACAAAATAAAATACAATAAATTTTCCAATTATATTAAAGAAGCAGGTAAGTTAATAACTAGAAATGCACAAATACCTATAAGAAAATATCTGAAACTTTGAAATTCAGAATATAGAATTATCTCCATGATCAAACTAAACACTTGAACTCCATCTTCCAAGCTTTCCCAATGAGCTAAAATCCAAATAAATGAAATATTTTTAAGTAATTGGGTGAGCAAAATCAGAGCTTAATAATAGGCATGACATAACGAATATTTTTGCAATGGTTCCAAAAGTTTCAGAATAACTAATTTTCAATTCTAGACTATAGAAAAATCATCAATGGGATCAAAAAGTGCGTGACAGAAGTTAATTCAGCATGTGAATACATTCAACAGCCTTCAATTAGAACTCACTCTCTATCATCTTTTCTTTCTGTAGAAAATTTATATTTGTTTTCTATATTCTGTCAAAGGTTTTTACAACCATATATACAGATGAAATTACATAGAGAAGGGAAAAAAATCTCCTAAAATCTGCCTGTAAAATATGTCTTAATTACCAGCAAAACAGTTCCCAAACATCTGTGTTGAAGACTAGGAAAACTTCCTAAATAACAACAATTACTGATCAGCAAATAATTAAACAATTTTGACTTTCTATTTTATGTGATTCCTTCCGAACTCATCAACACTTTCTTTACTACTTTTTAATTGATGGAGAAGTACACAGCTTGGTGTTCTAGCAGTCATGGGGAATGTTGTCCCTTTTTATTTTTTGATTATAAGAATAAGATGGAGAAAAGATATTGGCCAAAGATTAGGCTAATTGGCTGAGAATACCCATCTGGGAAATAAGAAAGAAATGCTGCTGTTGATGTTGAGGCATGGAAGGTTTTTAGACTGAATACGGCTTGAGATGTGTAAACAGTACTTTCAAGAACATTTCTAGTTTCGTCAAATTAAGGTGGTCATGAATTGTACTTTTTAACTCTTAGGGGTTGCTCAATTGATCAGGCCTTGAGTTTGTTCTCCAACGGTCACCAGTTCGAGTCCCCTCAGGCCACTAAGGTGAGTACCCGGCTGTAAACTTCAAGGCCCCGTGGGATTAGTCGAGGTGGGCGCAAGTTGGTCCGGACATCCACGGTTATCCAAAAAAGAAAAAAAAACAAAGAACATTTCTAGTAGGCATGATATGTATTCAAGGGTGCGGACTACTGAAAGAGTAAGTTTCATAATTACAAGATGCTGGACATTGGAAAAGAATGATTTTGAAGAAAGCCCTCTTGATACCCAGCTAACATGTTCCAACCTGGCTTTGGAGCTGCATCTATTTTATGCATTCATTGTAGTTGCTTTACCTTCATATCTTGCTCTAGGTATGGGAGCTAACCCATAATTTTCATGACTATTTTTCTTGGTTAATGAAGGTGAAGAAATTCATTTATATCGATTTTATTCAATTTACCTTTTTGTTTTTTATGGAAGTCTTATATTCTTTATTTTCTTTTCTTTCTTAATCGTTCCTCATTTCTTTTGTTACTTTTCATTTAGGACGAAGTAGTTTCTTTCCCACTTTATGTTGAGGCGATACGGTTTGCTTTCCATGAAGAAGGCATGATTCGAACAGCTGTACGTGCTTTAACGCTGAATGTTTATCATGGTTAGTTCTGCTTTTATGACTTTTTTACTTCTTTATTGTCATGGTGAGGAATCAAATATGTTGTCTAAATGAACTACCACACTGAAACATTACACTGGTTTGCAGTTGGGGATGAAGCTGTTAATAAATTTGTAGCCAATAACCAGAATGCAGATTATTTCTTAAACTTGGTCAAATTTTTCCAGGATCAGTGCATCAGTTTCAGTATATTGGTTTCAAATGCTTCAAAGTAAGATTTGAATTTTTGTTTTCCTTGCTGTGATGATCTTTGTTATTGTAGATGACATAAATACTTGTTTTTAACACAGGAATCTTGGTGCGGAATCAATATCTTCCCTGCTTTCTGCTATCGATGAGATTGAAGATAATCTCTACTATTTTAGTGATGTTAATTCTGCTGGGATTCCTGAAGTTGGGAGGTTAATAATGGATGGCTTGTTGACATTTCTGATATTTCCATTGATTCTTCCTTCTTTGAGGACAAGTGTTGTTAATGTATAAATACTTTCTCACCTAACCTGTTTCTTTTGAAGTTATTATCTTTTCTCAGATTTTTATACTTTGGCAGAGCGTTTTGATGATTTGATAATGAACTGCTCTTGAAGTTTACCCCAAAACCATTTTTGTAACATTCTGATTGTTATAAATTCAGGAAACAGGAATTGGTGCTTCCACTTCTTTATATTTACTTTGTTGCATTTTGCGCATTGTCAAAATCAAAGATCTGGCAAATACTGTTGCTTCTGCTCTTCTTTGTTATATAGAGACCTTTGCTTTGAGATCTGAACTTGAACTCAACGGTCATAAGTCTGGCCATGGTTCTCGAGATGCTAGCCAAATTGCTGAGGATATTAATATCAGCCCGGGTTCTTATAGTGAAAGTCTCCAAGTTACCATTCCGTATCCTAGTTCTTCGCGAAGTCCAACAGCAGACAATAACTTACCACAACATTTTACACCAAGGTAATCGACTCGATTTATCACATCTAATGTCGTAGCTCTGACTGGTATTTCCATCTCATATTTTGGAAATTTCTTGTCCTGTAGCTTCCATAAATATTGTGCTTGTCCTTAACGCTCATTCAAATCCACTGTAGTAACCTCCTATAATCATACTCTTTGGGTAGAATAAGATCCAATTGAGAGAGAGATATTGTTGTGTCTCTCTTTTTTTCAGTTTTTATGCATTTGCATGTGTGCTCATGTGTCTCTTGCATGATTATAAAAAAAATTAGACTGTAATAATGGATACTTATGTGAGTGCCAAGTTTCAGAAGTCTGTTAAAGTCAGAAGCCATTAATTATAATCAACATCAGTTTGAGAAATAGTTCAGTTGCACAAGGAATACTTCGCTCTCTCCCAAGAGAAAAAATGTCTTGAAAAGGTTCTCATCTGTAAAGAGGGTCCTTGACGGTTTGACCTATGTTTGAGAGGGTTCCTATTCACCTGAATACTAGAAATTTTTTTGTTTGCCATCACTGGATGATATGTGGTGATGATGTTACATTGGATGCCCTAGACACTAGTTACATTGTCAGTTTGCGTGTAAAAGTATGGTGTACTTGATTGTTGATGTCATGATTTTCTTTTCGTTTTTTTGGGGAACGAAAGCAGGATTTATTTTATGGCTTATTTTTGGATAGATAAGGGAAAACATGGAACCTCTTGGATGTGATGCGTTAAAAACTTTCAAGATGCCATTAAGCTTTACAATCTGATATCAGACTTTGACATACAGACAGACGTACTGCTTCTGTAACTGCAAAATTATGTTAATATATTTTTTGAAAATAAAATCCTTTTATCTTTTCTTACAGCTAAAGAATGGAATGAATTTCTTTGTAATACAAACAATTAATAGCTGTTTATGAATCACTCGTATTCATTGATGCTGAATTCTGTAGGGAGGCCTTGCTTTCTTTCATTACTTGTGGGGACGATGTTCAAGTATCAGGTTCTTTAAGCCTACTGGCTACATTGTTGCAGACTAAAGGTTTGAACACTGACCTTATTTTATCTGCTTATCTTACGTACAATGCACTTATCACTGTCTGCACCTGCAGAACTGGATGAATCAATGGTAGATGCTTTTGGCATACTTCCGCAACGCAAACAACATAAAAAGCTCCTGCTGGTATGTGATAGTGATTTTTTTTCATAGCATACTGATGGTAATTTTTTCTTGCAATGCTGTTAGTGCTACAGAATTGTTCTATTTGTGCTTTCTGTTTGGGTATAATAAGAGCAATGCTTCCTTTTTGGGGTAAAATTAAGAATTGTCTTCAGCTTCTTTTCCATTATCTTATTGGGCAATGGGTATGAATGAAAGGCAGTTAGAGTATATCAAATCTCATATTTTCTGCTGTGGTAGCTGTGACTGCAAGATAAATGTTTCTTCATAATCAGAATTTCACTCCGAGCCAATTAAATGATTCTGTGCTAGTGTGCTCTGTCACTCTGGTTATGTTATTATATTACTTTAAAATCTATTACGTAGTACAGTGTTTCGTGTCCATTCTAGTCGTCACCGTACATTATTGTGCAGGCATCTTCCTCTGTTGAGTTATTCTTAACCTTGTTCTTGGAAATTTCCTTGTGTGAGAGAACAGTGTGATTGCTTAGTTATGTGTATCCTGGTAGAAGTAAAAACCGTTTCTTTTTGTGCAATTACAGCAAGCCTTGGTTGGGGAAGAAACAGGTGAAGAGCAACTTTTTTCTACCGAAAGTACTGTGGTAAAAGATGGCATCAGCAGTGAACTTGATATCTACGTACAGAAGTTGAAGGTATGAATGTGGTTGCATCTGCTCCTTTGCACCATTTCCAGGGGCAGATCCAACATCTGGATTAAAAAAAATTACTTCCCTTTCTGAACTTAATTGTGCTGATTACATAATGAAACGGCACATTTAGTTGACAACTAAGATACAATTCTTATATTACTTTTAAATTTTATAACTTTGCATTGCACTGGTTGTAAATCTTTTGGGTGATCTTGACGTTTACATATTCTCAAAGGTAGACACAAGGTCTTCATCCTTGTCACAATGTCAAGGGATTGTTGAGAAAGAATTTTCCCGCCTCTTCTGGAATTTTGTTTTAGTCCTGGATTGGTAAGATCACAGATTTCTGAGCCAAGAATGATAGAATTCGTTCACTAACCACCAAAGTGGGATAAATCTCTGGCATGCATGTTTGCTTGGTAATTGGATAATGTTTTCTGGGTTTATTGACACAATTAAAGCTAAGTGAGCTTGTTTATATGTTGACATATCAAATGTCTTGAATCGCAATTGAGGAGATTTATAAATTGTATATTATTTATGTTTTCTGCATTAAATGTTACTCAAAGTCGATTTTCTGCATGCACCATGTTTGAACAAGTCACTATGGAAAGTAGGATCTTTATTAGTCGATCTTGATCAACAGGACCAGTATGGAGTTTCTTGTACAAGCCCAATGACTGGAGCAAGCCCCCGTGTGCATAGATTTCAAGTATGTGTATGCCTCCAAGATAGTTATGAAACAATTTATTTTTCATGTTTTCTTCCCTTCCCTTCTCTTCTCTTTTTTTTTTCAGTTGGTTTTTCTGACTTGCTAAGGAAATAATAACCAGGAAATTGCCCATTTTATTGAGCCATATATAGCCCTGCCACTTCATTCACAGATGGTTAATTTTTGTAAATAGGAAGCAAAAATAAAAGAGGAAGAACAGATATGCTATATTCTACAAATGATTCAAGTTCCTGTTAGGCTTTCCTCTGCCATCCACTATAGCAGGAATGACTTCATCTTGCTTAATTAAAATCCAATCAGTATGAACAGAAACTGAATAGCTGTCAGTTAAACAGAAAATAACTGGATAAACACAGGGCCATTATTCTTTGAATTTTCATGAGGGTGAATGAAGGGGGGGAGGGAAGGAAAGCTCCTGTTTTTTGCTTGATGATATTTGTATGTACACTATTCTTTAAAGCTAATCTATGACTTGTGGTCGAGTAAATACATATTTTGTGAAGTTATTTGGTTTGACAACAATCTGAACAATGACAGAATTCGAAATTGACTAATCATTTCTATAATATTCTAATGTGGAAGTGGTGTTCACAAGTTCTTTATAGTTACAAAAGTGGTTTTAGAGTTCAAGTTTCATTTTCTGGAAATATCCTTTTCTGTTATGTGTTTCTCCTGTATGTACCAATGGCTGGGTAATAATCTGGTCCTAATTGACTCAATTCTTCTTTGCCTGGTTAGTTATAATAAAACCTTATTCTGGAGAGGTTTATTCTCGGCCAACTTATACTGTTTTGTTAAATTATGTAGAAATGAAGCCTGAAGTATATAAATTAAGCAATTAATAGAGATTGCTACAGATTTTTGAAAAAAATGAAGTATTATGTCAAGAAACAGTTGTGTTATCTGTTAGTACCTTAATCTTTAAGGCCTAAAATAACTTGCAAAAGAAAGCCGTGAGAGAAAAAGAGTTTGACGTGGTTGTTATTCTATGGAAGCAAGACGGACAGAAGAAATCCCATCATGAATATTAGCTATTGGGTTCAATTTAACCCAAGACAGTAAATAACTCAGTCATCAGGAACTAAAATATTGAGTTTATGAATATTCTACAGATGTTTCCTGAACTGAGTATATTAACTAGTTATGGCACCATGCCTTAAATGTGGCGACCTGCTAATACCCATAATCTTCAGGAATCTACTAGCCAATGAAAATAGTTTAAAGATGCATTGAACTTATGGATGAATAGTATAGTACAATAAAATGAGATAAGAGTACCAAAAATAGAAAATATGAAGTTACTACTCATTTTGCTTATAAATTGGTGTGTTTTCTATGCTATCGATTCGACAAGACATTGAACTTGTATATATATTTCTCATGTGATATAAAAAATGTTTCAAGCACTTTATCGGTAAATTTTGAAGACGAAAGTATCCAAGTCTGCTTGTTTATATGAACAAGCTGCCTATCATAGATTAAAATTGTACTTATTTCTTCTTCAATTTTTTATTTTTTTAAAGATTTCCCACTCGTTGAAACTGACTATAAGTATTTTTCCATTTAAGAAATTGCTGGGTTTATAATTAAGATTAATTACGTCAATTATTTACATGAAAACATGTGCCAGAATTCTGAGAGAATATATTCCTATGGATACTTGGAGAACACTGCTTGATGAGTGTATGTTTTGTATGGAAATGGAAATATCAGTCGAAAAATTAGTTGCTTTCCAGAAGCTAATTATTTTGCCCCCACAATATGTTTGCCTTTGTTTCTCTAATATTCAAAAAATTGAGTTTTTTGTAAGATAAGTTTGTAAGGTTGGACCACATGTCAATAATTGGGTTGGATTTGTATGCAGCTCTAACATTATTTTAGAGCTCATATTGAAAAAATTGGATAATAACAAAAATTTATTGATTTTCTTAAAAATCAACTGTTCCTCTCGATTCCTACCTTGATTCGTTACTTAGAACTGTCTATCGATTCAGGACTTGAAACAATATGATAGAAGTATGCAATACATATTGAAAATTTTACATGCTTTGCCTCTTTGACTGTTGAGGGATAATCTATACAGCATATTCAATACACTGAAATTCTAATGAATTGGTATCAGCCTACTCTTAGAGCTGCTAGCTCTATGGATTTGTTGTCTGTAGTTTTCTCATTTCCAAATCTTAAAATAGTACAGTAGTAAAAATCCTAGTTGCAGGATTATGTATAGAAAGGGCAAATATATATTTTTTTCCAATAAACTTCATATTTATATTATGATGAAAACTACCCTGCTTTTTCAAGCCTTTGGTTTAGGGAACTTGAAGGAAATTCGTTGATCCTTGGTTTTTTTGGTTTTCCAAGTACCATTCTTAAAATGCATGTCAATCTTTTAGGTACTCGATGCGTTGGTCAGTCTTCTCTGCAGGTCAAACATCTCTGCTGAAACATTATGGGATGGTGGTTGGCTTTTGCGCCAGTTGCTACCTCATAGCAAGGCGGAGTTTAAGAACCATCATGCTAGATTACTCAAAGTAAGTAAATATTAGTGTTAGTGTTGCTGGAGCATAATTAAGCTTCTCGATGACAATGTCTCCGTGAATTACCATACTTGTTCATGAAGATTTTGTTGTTTCTGTTTGTATGATTCTCCATGCATATCATGGTTGTATTGGTATCTGACTAAAGAAAATCCTCTTGTCATTTTGAAGTGTTTATGCAAATTAATCTTCTCTATCCTTAGCTCTTTTTTTTTTTCCCTCGGATTTCTTTCTCAGTTCTTACACCTTTTTAGAATCTAGTTCTATGGCAAGCTGTTTTATCTTTATGGAATAACTTGGTAGTCCTTTTTATGCTTAGGATTCATTCCATAATTGTACCCATCGTCTTTTAGAGGAGACAAGGGGAACTTGGCCAGATATGTTAATTACTGTTCTTTGTGATGAGTGGAGAAAGTGCAAAAGAGGTATGTCATTATATCTGTTTAATTCATGAAAGACTTTTGTTATGGGGTTTGATTGCATATTTTTAATAACGAAGTATTAAATGTAGTAATTGAGGCATCTTCGCTTCGAAAAGATCCAATGTGTATGCTCTTGCCACCATACAAATCTGCTTCAGAAGGTATGATTTCATTGCCTCCGTTTATCCCTTTCTCTCACTACACATATAGTCTGTACTGGTTTTTAAGACTTCAGATAGGTTGGAGGACGTTAGTAGGAATTCTGATATCCACGTTTGTTATTTTTTGTTCTAAGAACTCATCTTACTTTTGTCGTCTTGGCAGAGCTGGTTTCCAGTGAATCATCCTTTATTGCTGGTGAAAGAATGTGCGAGACAGTGAAGGTTGTGCTCGAGCAGTACTTTCATTTTAATATCTTTCCAGATGATACGAAACATGGGACATTTTGTGGACATGACTTAACATGCTTAATTTAACAATAAAACTTCTAAAAAACAGCATCATCTATCATATACTAGTATAATTTATAGGTATGACGTGTTAATGTGTATTTTCATTTTCAGTACCATCAGTTCTTCTAATAATTGTTCACTTTCCTGTAGGTTTTTGTACTCCTCCATCATCTCCACATTTTCTCGCTTGGCAGAATTTTGTTAGATCAACCGCCTCTTTTCTCTCAAGTTGACATTCCAGAGGAAACCCGAGCAAAGAATGCTGGTGTCAATCCATCAGGACCAAAGCCAGGCAATGAAATAAATCTTGGTAATTCAATTTTGATGTTAATATTTATTGGTTAAAGCTTGATGGACTTATTGTATCTCTTTTTTTTACTGCGTAATATCAATTGGCATCATATGCTTATCTGAATATCTGCACAAACATGTATAAAGATTTTGATTTTTAACTTGCTTTGGCTGCATAATGTAGTGGATGCAGTGCCTTGTCGAATTGCATTTGAGAGGGGAAAAGAACGCCATTTTTACTTTCTATCAATCTCTATGGGAAGCTCTGGGTGGGTTGTCCTTGCTGAGGAGCTGGTTACAAAACCACAATACGGAGTCATCCGGGTTGCAGCCCCATTGGCTGGGTGTAATGTGAGTATTGCTTTATTCGAAATATTTCACCCGACTTGCTCTGCTTATGACATTCCGTTTGTCTTTACGGTCATTGAGTTGAAGTAACTGTTGGTGAAATTAATCATGCGTAATAAAACAACAAAAAAAATAAAAAAATCAAATGGTTAAATTCTGAAGTCAAGGAATTGTGTCCATGGTAACATGCTTCCTCTTAAGATGTCGTAAACAATGTCTTACATAGCATCCCAAACATTTGTTTTGTTGTTGACGCTTCATTAAAAAGCAACCATTCTTTATTGTCTAATATATTACATAAACTGAACTACAATGCTAGCTGTCTAATTTAGTTAATCCTTTATTTTACCCTTCAGCCCAGGATAGATGATAAGCATCGTAGATGGTTGCACCTCCGAATTCGTCCATCGTTGTTCTCCTTCACTGATGCTGCTAAGCATTCTTCACATGAGAAAGCTAAATCGAGAGCTTTGGTTGATGGAAGGTGGACTCTGGCATTCCGGGATGAGGAATCTTGCAAGGTTGCTTTGACAATGATTCTTGAAGAGATCAGATTACAGAGCCATGAAGTGGAGAGAAGACTGAAACCTTTGCTCGAATTTGAAAAAGATTTAGAATCTTCAAATCCTACTCAGCCTATGGATGATAATACTTGATGAGAATCGTTGGCATATTTTTACCAGTGAGCTTCCTTCTTATTTTATATATTTTTTCCCCATAACATAATTTGTACACGAGGTGGAAATTTCTTCCAACCACCCATTTGTACATGTCCAAAAGGAAATCCTAGGTATATAGAAGCAAACCATTCAACCAGTGTCATTCTTTGTATATATAAGGTAGTCCCTTTTAGCTCTTGGGTGTGTAGATTTTCTGTCCACCGCTTCCCTTTCAGATTCCACTTAGCAGTTGCCATGTTATTCTTACCCTTTCCAAACGTTTTGGCAGTTTTAAGTGTGCTTTTGCTTTTGTGCTCATTTGTGAGCTTTGTAAAATTTTGCTCCTCATATTGGGCTAATGCAAGTGAAATTTCATCCTTTTGTCTATACTCCTTGGTCCAAATATTAGTTCTAGAGAATGATCCACCTTAATTACAAACGTGTCTTTACTCTTTTATAAATGTGGTTATTCCTTTGAAGCCAGAGGTGATAGCATGAGATTTACATTCCGACTTTCCGGTCGAGTGGGCGTCTTTGAGTTAGTTGGCTTCCTTTTCTTTCATGACAGTGAGTAGGATTCCCAATTTATAAACATGATTTGTGGACCTTTTGTCAAGTCACAACAATCCGTTGACCGGACTTGTAACTTTAACCCCTTTTCAATTGAAAATGCACATGATTCGTATGTGACAAAAGTTTCATTACTATGAAGATCATATGGTTCGTTCGTATGGCTATTTAATCGGATAGTAGGAACCAAGATGCTATTTGTTTGAGAGGGATATCGGTTGCGAGTATAAGTGAATTTGCAATACAAAAATAATTAACAGCTTGATGCTTCCGACAATTTTACATGACGTAATTAATTGTAATATTTTTTAACATTAGAGAGAGAGAGAGAGAGAACATGAATGAAATAATTTCAGAAATATCTACTTTTGTTAAATGCCTCCTTTTACAATTTTTCAAGAAATGTTTAATTATAAATCATTATTTAGATTTACTTCCTTTTTATCGTTTTTTTAAAATATTCATTTTTATTGAAAATCAACATCTTTAAGAAATTATTGTAGCACAAGCAACATGTGTGTCATCAATTTTTTTTTTTTTT
>CAIGRL010056938.1:0-12663 GCA_903798325.1 Fraxinus xanthoxyloides | reverse complement strand
AAAAAAAAAAAAAAACCCACTTTATATAACTACTATATTAGGGAAATAAAGGCCTTCATATCTTGCTATTACCCATTTTGGTGAATTAAAAATTGAAAAGGTTCTTAACCAAACATTTCTTGGTGCTTGGTGAAAATGGAGAACCAATAAGATTCTCCGGTACATGACAACTAGCCAATGGGGGACAATTATATATTAAGAACAACAAAATCAAGAAATGGATTCGAATAGTTAGTCATAATCTTTAAATCAAATAGGGAAGGGACGATTGTCAAATCATCGAACAAACGATGTGATACACAAGCCAAAAGAGAAATCAAATCCCTTAAAGGCTTCATTTATGTTGGTGTTTCTTTTATCCTGGTCATTATCCAATGAAAATCACATATTTTTAAATAAAAAGTATGGTGATTATGATAACCAAATCAACCCCATCAAGGAGATTTGTTTCACATAATGTTTTGTATGCGAACACGAATTATAATAAACATTCTAATCTTCCAAAACTCGTCGAGTTTTCCCTTTCCTTTCATGTATAAAATTGTCTTTGGTAGTAAAGAAAATCTTAAATTTAAATTGGGGATTTAAGATTATTAGAATATAGTTCTCCAGGTATCCCTCTTCTATTAGAAGAGAGNCCAATGAAAATCACATATTTTTAAATAAAAAGTATGGTGATTATGATAACCAAATCAACCCCATCAAGGAGATTTGTTTCACATAATGTTTTGTATGCGAACACGAATTATAATAAACATTCTAATCTTCCAAAACTCGTCGAGTTTTCCCTTTCCTTTCATGTATAAAATTGTCTTTGGTAGTAAAGAAAATCTTAAATTTAAATTGGGGATTTAAGATTATTAGAATATAGTTCTCCAGGTATCCCTCTTCTATTAGAAGAGAGAATCATTCGTTTACTGTTCATTCTGGACGTATTTCATCTTCCCATGTTATCCCTCTTTTGATAATTTTGAAACTCATAAGAAACAAAACGCCGGAGCAAGAATCAAATCAAATTATAAAGATTTGATCAAAAATGTAGGCGGTGAAAGACAGTGACTGTATTTTTCTTCTTCTTTGCATTTATATACAAAAAAATATATTTCTCTTCTTCACCGAGAATAAGCAAAAACGAAAAGCTTGGGAAAAATAAAAGAAGAGAAAAGGGAGAAGGATAGAATGAACATTCTTATTGGAAAATTTGTGTTTGCTCCACCATTAGGTAAGATAAAGATAAGTGTAGAAGGTAAATTCTACAATCAAGAAAGTCGAATCGGTCAGGCCACTAGCAATCCTGCAAAAAAGTAGAACAAAGAGGAAAGACCGCAAGAGATCTCAAGAGGACACCGGTGCGGTGCAGCCGAAGACCCTCCGACGGTCAAGTCAGAAAAGCTTTTTAAGAATTCTAGATCAAAAGAATGAAGTAGTTTAAAGTAGATTGGTATTCGTTTTTTTGCTTACCTGAACATAGGATTGACCATGGAATTTATATTAGTAGAGTAACCGCCTAGACGAGATTGATGATGATTCTGCAAGATTTTTCGGTTGGAACCGAATCTGATAAGATTTATTTGGTTGAGATATCGGATAACCACGATTTGATCTGGTCAAATCGTCGTGTGACTTATCTTGGAGATAAATTATCTGGGATTGTGAGTTGACATGTGGGTCTTAACGAACTGGGCCATGAGATGGTGCATTTGTCAAGTAGACAACCTGTGGACTTTATTTTTTGGACTTGGGCCATTTGGGCTAGTGGAACAATTTTTACCATTACAATTAGTCCCCCACTCTTTTATACGAGTCTCACTCGAATGAAAGAGTAATTCGGATTTTGAGATTGATCACACCACTTGTTGAGGGTGGGTTTTGATCATAGGCCCGACCATCTGATCACATAGTTTGGAGTGGTAGTAGAATTCGTTATGATGATAGTTGAGAATCATATGATCGAAAATATCCATGGGATACTATCACACGCTTGCCTAGCCATGCGATTTTATTGATCGTGAGCCATGCAGCAGTTGGAAGAATGAGGTACTGCTTGTCGATTCGTACGACTTTCATACTGTTTTTTTTTTTGTTTACTTCTAAGCCATCCGGTTTCTGGTCCCGTATGGCTTTGGAAGCTTTTTCGAAATGACTCATGGCTCGGAAGCCATGTAATGCGTAATTGTCAAGATTTTCGCACGACGGATTGAATCATGCTTTTTTTTTTGTAAGTGAAACAAAACAGATAGATACATTATATATATTTCCACACGGTTCAAAAACCATGTGGTTTCCATTACCACACGGCAACACCTGCCGTGTGGTAAAGAAAAATGCTTGTGTGGCATGCATGGCATGCCACTTGCCATGCATGCCACTTGGTGCATGCATGCACTTAGTTCTTTCCACTCGGCATTCTGCCGAGTGGAGGTTAATTAATTTCTTTTTTACATCTATATATATATATATATATACACACACATTAGATCATATGACTTACCAAGTGTAGTTAGCCGATGCCCACTTCAAAAATGAAAAAGTGCCCGTCCATCTAGTCCGTGCGACATGTCTTGTGAAGAGTATTAGCCGACTAATAAATATCCATCTAGTGCTCATACTTGGTTGACGATTTTGAGCAAATTTGTGAATTTATGTATTCATCTCGTTTCGCGCGCCAATTCTTCTATTTAAAGTTTCATCATTCATTTTCAAACAACTTGGTAGGACTTCAAGGAGCCTCAAGGATTTTGGTGAGTCTCTTTCTTCCATTTTTCAAGTTCTTGCCTTGTTCCTGAGTGTTCTTCGAATATTTTTCTTTTGTTTAGTTCTTCAGTGGCTGCATTGGTTTTGATTTGGTGTTTCTAGCGTTTGATCCATCATATAGTGAAGTCGGTAGTGAGTAGTTGTTCTTTTGTTTTGTTTAAGAAAAATGGACTGGACCGATTACCGTGATCTTCCGTACGGAATGCCAACCGATCCTTCGCTGACTAGAAGTGGGAGCGGGTCCGACAATCTAGATGAAAACTCGTTGCTAGATAATTATACTAGTTTGCATCATCCAGATGGGCCATCACTGGCGAGGTTTGGTGGTGGTCCGGAGATTTGCCCATCTTATGCGATCGATCCAGAAGGTGCAGGTATCACTATTGACCCGACCGACCCAGGTCTTGGCGGCGGCTATTTAGGACATAGTCTTTGTAAACATAACCGTCCAAGCACTAGTGACATCCTGTTCACCAAGAATATACCAAGTAAGATGACGGAGAACGACTCGTTAAGAATTCGGGATGCCTACGGTATTCCAACATCTGTTCAACTTTGCTTACCACGGCTGCACGAAAGAGTTTCATAGAATGTCCTTGGCTGGACCTTTTTTTATGAGTTTCCATTTAAAGATGGCTTTTGATTTTCGATTCCTCACATGGTTGGGATGGTGCTGGAATATTTTGACATTGCACCCAGTCAACTCATGCCTAATTCTGGCGGTTGCTATTGGCTCTCCAAGTTCTGACTGGTCAGCACAACATCTCATTTGGTATGTCGGAGCTGCTGCATTGCTACTTTATAAGGGAGCATGATGGTGAGAAATGCCGATTTTCCTTGAATGGAAGAAAAAATACCGATCGATTAATAAATGGACTTTCCTTGGGAGATAAAGGTTGGAAAGGGTCTTATTTTCTTGCGTCGAGCGATTTGATTCAACAGGGGAATCACCGTTTTCCTTCAGCATGGTCACGCGGTAAGCTTCGTAGATCGCTTACTCTTGATGTGCTTTACTGATTCAAGGTCCTTATTTTACTTTCTTGCAGTTCTTCACATCAACACACGGCCCGTCGAAGGCTTGTACGTGAAAGAGCGAATTTCAAAGATCTTAGCGGTACGAAGGCTCAAAAGGATTGTCAGTTCCTTCTATCTTCAAAAGTTCTTTCTTCTAGTGGCTTGTGGGATCATATTTCAATAGAATCACGAGGTAGTCCTTCCGATTTTCCAAGACATAAAATCCCTATTATCACGATAAAGAGAAGTTTGGAAATTCTTGGTAGTGATCTTTCTCCAGTCGGTCAACTTAACTCAACTGAACATGAGATTGCAAATCGAATTATGTCGAGATTGGTAGGGTCTTCTCTTGACGCTCTGGAAAGGAGAAAGGCGAAAGAAAAGTCTAAGAGGTTTTCTCATTTTACGTCGCTAGCTGACAACCGTACAGTCTTATCTGATGACTTCTCGAGCCAGACTAAACCACCTGATGCTCCTTCCCCGTTAGTTCGCAAACGCGACCATTTAGGGCCGTTGTCGGCAGACGATGATTCGATCATGCTTACCTTTCCTTCCGAATCGTCTGCATTCTCTAATCCGGGGGTGATGGCACTTGGCGAAGGTTTATTATTTCTTGAGGATCGAACGTGCTATGAGCAACTTGGACCGGTAAAGGCAGCCGAGAACACGATGGCTCAGATTTTCCAGGTATATAATTTTTTGTTTTCTTCATTGTAGCTAACTCATTTGATGCGAACTTATTTCGTTGAGCCCAGGGTCTGCAAGGTGCCATTTTTAAGAAAAATGAAGCTGTTAAACAGGCCAGAAAATTGCGCTCATTACAGGACGCAAATACTTCGTTACGTGGGGAAGTCGAAAGTTTGAGGGTTGGGAAGAAAGACGCTGACTTAGTTGCTAGAAAGGCGATAGATGAGCTAGGTGAAATGGTTCGTGAGAAGCTTGCGTTGGAGGATGAGCTTGCAAACTTAAAGAAATCTTCTGGGGCTCAGATTGCTTCTCTTAAGGATCGTTTAGAGAACTGTCGCTGGAAGTTGAGATAGCCACTAGAGCCTTCCTTATGAATGATTACAAGAAAGGCAAACACGTTAGCTGGGATGTGGACAAAGCGATTGCTGATTATGCTAAATTGTGCCAGATGCTCGGCATGCCAAATATGGTAGAAGAGCAGCTTGGAGTTGGGAATGCTGATAATGGGCAAGTCTGAATCCTCTTGGTGGCACATTTTCCAATTGTGCTTCTGGCTGGTACTTATGTAGTAATATCTGTACGAACGTATTTGAACTTAGGTCTTTCTAAATTATGTAATATGTATGGAAGATCTTATTAGGAGATGTATATCAAACGTTGACGAAATATCAAACCTTTTGGAATTTTACTCGTAGCACGAGAGTTTATGATCATTCGAATAGAAACCGAACTTACTTTCAAAAGGAGTGGGTCGATCTATTTGATTTGGCATGTAGGGTTATCCTAATTCAAAGTAGGCAGGTCTTTGATTAGATCGGCATATGGCGATGGAAGAATCAAACTTGTTTAAACGGCTTGAAGGCAACCGTGTGGTCTTCTTCATCTAGATGGCTTGATAGAATCTACGGGCCATTTTTTATCGACCACTCTAAGTAATTTTTGGTGTCGCAATGGAATTTTCCTTCCCCACACTTGAGTCTTTCTATGTCCCTATTGATGAAGGGTTCTTGATCTCCAAAGAGTGATACGCTCTTCTAGTTGGTGAGTCTCCTGGAAGCAAAGACGAATTAGGGTCGCCAATGGCAGCATGTTTTGGTCCATGCGAAACTGTCATTGATTATCCTGTAAAGGAATGGCGGCATGTTTTTGTCCATGCAAAACTGTTATCGGTCATCCTGAGAGCAGAGAAGGTTGGGACCACCGATGGCACATTTTCCATCGGCTCTCCGATGCTTAAGTCGGTGTTCATCTCGATGATAAAAAATTTTAAAAGGAAAATGACAAAGCCATTAAGGAAACACGAAGATGACCTGTGAAGGAATGGCGACATGTTTTGGTCCATGCAAAACTGTTATCGGTCATCCTATGAAGGAATGGCGGCATGTTTTGGTCCATGCGAAATTGTTATCGGTCATCCTGAGAGCAGAGAAGGTTAGGACGTGCCATCGGCTCTCCAATGCTTAAGTTAGTGTTGATCTCGACGATAAAAAAATTTTAAAAGGAAAATAACAAAGCCATTAAGGAAACACGAAGATGACTTGTGAAGGAATGGCGGCATGTTTTGGTCCATGCGAAACTGTTATCGGTCATCCTGTGAAGGAATGGCGGCATGTTTTGGTCCATGCAAAACTGTCATTGGTTATCCTGAATGTAAAAAAGGTTAGGACCGCCGATAGCAAATGCCATCAGCTTTCCGATGCTTAAGTCATTACGAGTTTTAAGTGTAACTGAAAACAAAAGAAATGAAAAAGGTTTTAGAAGTCTTAGAAATGATATTTTTGAAGATGAATGGCGTTCCAGCTATTGTTGATATCTCTATCGTCCAGGTTGCGTAGTTTGTAGGCTCCTTGTCCAACGACCTTCGTGATCAAGTATGGTCCTTCCCAATTTGCTGCAAGCTTCACTGCACCTACTTCCTTGGTGTTTTGGAATACTCTTCGTAGCACCCACTCACCTTCTTTGAAGGTTCTAGTCCTCACTTGTCGGTTGAAGTGCCGGCCACTCTTTGTTGATAAGCGGCCGTACGAACCAACACTCTTTCTCTTCGTTAGTCCACCAGATCTAACTCGTGATATTTATACTCATCAGTCGTCCATTCACACTGGAATGTCGGAGTGCCTGTTTCTACTGGTATGACCGCTTCTGTACCGTAAGCCAACGAGAATGGAGTTTTTCCAATTGATGTTCGAACGGTGGCACGATAGGACCAAAGGACTCCAGGAAACTCGTCTGCCCATTTGCCCTTAGCTTCAGATAGTCTTTTCTTCAATGTCTTGATGATTGTCTTGTTGGAAGATTCGGCTTGATCGTTGGCTTGGGGATACCGCGGAGTTGAGAAGTTCAGCTTGATATTCCACTCTTTGCAGAAATTTTGAAACCCAGTGCTTATGAATTGTGACCCATTGTCGGTGACTATTTCTTTTGGAACCCCGAACCTGCACATCACATTTTTCCAAACAAGTTGGATAACTTCGCGATCACGTACCTATGGTAGTGCCTCGGCTTCAATCCACTTTGTGAAGTAGTCCGTGACAGCCAGCATGTAGACACGTTGTCCTGGAGCTGTTGGAAGTTTCCCGACGATGTCCATACACTATTTCATGAAAGGCCAGGGTGAAAAAATGAGGTTGAGCTGTTCGGGAGGAAGGTGCAAGACATCGGCGAATCGCTGGCATCGGTCACACTTCTTGACATGATTAACAGAGTCAGCTTGCATCGTTGGCCAATAATATCCCGTGGTGAGTGCATGATGCGCTAAGCTTCGGGCTTCTGAGTGATTACCACATTCCCTTTCGTGAAGTTCAGTTAGGACATATTCGACTTCGGCGTTGCCGATGCATCGAAGATGGGGTCCGGAGAACGATCTTTTATACAACTTACCATCTGTAATACAAAATCTAGTAGCCTTCGCCTTAGTTCGGCGAGCTTCATTCTTTTTTGGTGGCAATTCGTTATCTTCAAGGTATCTAACAATCGGTGGCATCCAAGATTGTTCTTCCATCGAATGAAAACTTTTGGTTTCGATCGGTTTTTGAATTACTGGCCATTGCAAGTAGGCCACTGGGATGACCTTGCTTTGTTTCGTATTCATAGTGACTCCTAGGCTGGCTAGGGCATCTACTTGGACATTTTTGGTCCGCGGAACCTGAATGATTTGGAACTCATCGAACTTGCCAAAGAGCTGTTTGGCTAACTCTGGGTAAGATGTCATCTTTGCGTCTTTGGCTAGAAAGGTGTCTTGGATCTGGTTTACGATGAGTTGAGAATCGCTTCGGACGTTTATTCGAGTGACTTCTATATCTTTCGCCAAGATCAGCCCGGCAATGAGTGCTTCGTATTCTGCCTCATTGTTGGTTGCCTTAAGTTCACACCTAACCGCCTGTTCTATCTGCTCTCCTTCCGATGATGTTAAGATTATGCCGAGGCCTGCACCGTTGATGTTACTTGACCCATCCACCTGGAGCATCCACGTACCTATCCTCGGTCCGTCCGTCAAGCAAAGAAGTTCTTTTTGGGCTGGGACTTGAGAGTTAGGAGCGAAATCAACGATGAAACCCGCGAGTACCTGAGATTTTATGACAGTGCGGGGTGTAAAGGAAATATCATATTCACTTAACTCGACAGCCCATTTGGTTAGTTGTCCGGATAACTCTGGTTTGTGGAGTATCTGCTTCAGCGGGAAGGACGTTACGACAACTATTGAATGGCTCTGGAAGTAAGGCCTTAGTTTTCGAGCGCTAACAAGTGACAGAGCTAATTTTTCCAACTGGCTATATCGGGTCTCTGCATCCAGCAACATCTTGCTGACATAGTAAATGGGGACCTGCTTTCCTTCTTCTTCTCGGACTAAAACTACACTGACAGCCGTCTCCGATACTGCTAAGTACATGTAGAGTTGTTCCCCATCTTTCGGTTTTGACAAGAGTGGAGGTGAAGTTAAGTATTATTTGAGTTGCTGGAGCGCTTCTTCACATGCTGGAGTCCATTCAAAAGTTTTGTTCTTCCTCAATATGTTATAGAATTTTTGGCTTTTCTCAGAATGAACATTTAGATGGATTGAGTTTTATGTTGTACTTCTTTAGAACCTCGAAAGATTGCTTCAAGTGGTCTATGTGTTGTTCTGCAATCAGGGATTTTACCAGCATGTCGTCGATGTAGACTTCCATGGATTTTCCTAGTTGATCAGCGAACATATGATTCACTAGCCGTTGATATGTTGCTCCGGCATTCTTGAGTCTGAACGGCATGATCTTGTAGCAGAATGTGCCACGCTCCGTCACGAAAGCAGTTTTTTCTTGGTCGGTTGGGTGCATTAGGATCTGGTTGTAGCCGGAAAAGGCATCCATAAAGCTTAGAAGTTCATACCCAGCTGTTGATTCGACCATCATGTCGATATATGGAAGTGGGAAGCTGTCATTCGGGCATGCTTTGTTCAACTCCATGAAGTCGATACAGACTCTCCACTTACCATTCTTCTTTTTCACAACGACGACATTAGCGAGCCAATCCGAGTAGTAGACTTCTCGTATGGAACCTGCTTCTATTAGTTTTTGTACCTCTTCATTAATAATGCGGTTCCGTTCAGGAGCAAATTTTCTTCGCTTCTATTTGATAGGAATATACTGGGGATCGACATTCAATTTGTGTGTCATTATTAGGTCAACACTGGTCAAGTATGTGTGAGACCAAGCAAAACGGTCATGGTGTTCCATGAGAAACTCGACGAGACGTTTCTTGAGCGTTGGCTCTAGCCTTGCCCCCACTTGAGTTTTGCATTCTGGAAAATCGGGGTGGATCTGTACTTCATCTAGCTCTTCCACGTCCGGATGGTCTGAAGTGATGTGCTGGAATTGCTGTAATTGCTATAAAGGACGTTGGTTAGAGCGAAGTGAGTTCTGGTAGCAGTCTCTAGAATTCCTTTGGTCACCATGAATTTCTTTTATTCCCCATTGGGTAGGAAAATGAAGTACTTGATGAAATGTCGATGGTACAGCTTTCAGGGTCTTCCCAAAATAACATTATATACTGAGGAGATATCCATTATGAGGAATCGAGTGTGGAGGTTAGCTCCTTCTGCATAAACAGACAACACAATCTCTCCCAAAGTGTTCTTTTGTTCACCACTGAAACCGATTAGTACTGTCGTCCAACGAGTGATGTTTTCTTCTGGAATTCCCATAGCCTTAATGGTTTCCAAGAAAAGTATGTTTGCACCACTATCATTATCTATCAAAATGCGCTTGGTTAAGCAATTGGCGATGTTTAAAGACACAACCAATGCATCATGGTGTGGATTGAGTAATTTTGTAGCCTCAGAGGTAGTGAATGTAATGATATGTGGTGAGTTCGACACGCTTACCTGGTTTAGATTCTGGCAAAAATGAACTGCTTGACGCGCATGTCTCCATGCCTCAGCCCTCGTTATCCCTCTAACTACTAACCCGCCGGTGATGAAGTTAATAGTTCTGTTATGTATTGGAGTGATAGCTGGACCCGAGCTTGGCTTGCTATGTGGTTGTTGTTTCATCTGGCAACATTCTTTTTTCCTTTTTCAGTCCGAAGGTCGGTGAGGTGTCCCCGCTTCAACAGTTCCGCTACTTCCAATCTTAGGGCAATGCAGTCATCTGTTCGGTGGCCATGGTCTGCGTGAAATTTACACCACTTAGTCTTGTCGCGTTGGTCGCTAGAGCTTCTCATTTTTCCGGGCCAATTTACTGTACCACCCATCTCCTTTTGTACTGCAATTAGTTCTGCTGGTCTGATTGAAAGGTTGTATTCGGGGATCCCAACCCTCGTCCTTTCAGAAGGACGATCGAATGATCTGGGCAGCTCTCTGCGCTTGGTATCCCTTCCATCTGGGGGGAATAAGTACTTGCAGGTCGTTTCTCAACCTTGTTTTGTCGTCGTGGCTCTTCTTTAGGGGTCTGCCGTCTGGTGAAATTGAAGTTAGCATCATCTTCTTCCTATTTGATCTGGGCCCAAGATTTAGTCAAGACATCATCCATTGTACTACATAAATATTTGGTCAATTCCTTATATAAGTCGATGTCAGGGAGGAGCCCCTTTCGGAAGGCAGAAACGGCAGTTTGTTGGTTGCAGCTAGGTATGGAAACTTTCTCCCGGTTGAATCTCCCGACAAATTCACGAAGTGATTCACTTCGCCTTTGCACTATATGATAGAGATCGTTGGACCGCTTCTCGAGCTTTTCGCTGCTTACGAACTGCTCAATAAAAGTATCAGTTAGTGCGCAAATGATGATATAGAATTATTTGGAAGGTTTGTATACCATTGTAGGGCCGGCCCCACAAGACTAGAGCCGAACCCTTTACACATGCAGGCCTCTCGAAGGTCTCTTGGTAAAGCGGCAGTAAACATTCTCTATCTGTATTGAGCTATGTGATCGTCTGGATCAGCTGTCCCGTCGTAAAGTTTCATGTTAGGGAAGCTAAACTTTCTGGGCATTTCCACTAAAGTAATTTCGTCAACAAAAGGAGAGTCGGCGAAACAACTGGCTGCACTCTTTTTGATTGGTGCGGGCATCCCAGGGATACGTTGAACCATGGCTTCAATCGCTACTAACTTTCGTGCAAACTTTGGATTTTGTCCATTGGTAGGCTGTGATTGTACATCTTCTGACCTACCGTTTGACGGTGTAGCAAATTGAACGTTTGAACCTATGGTTCTAAGTCCATTTTGGTCTGGCGGAGATGTAGGCCTGGACGGACGTACTAAAGTTGGATCAGACGCCAATGATTCCACCCTTTCTTGAAGGTCTCTATTTTCCACATGGATGGCAGTATTCTCTGCTTCTAGTTTCTCCAATTTTTGTGAATTCTGCTTCTAGTTGTGCAGTTACTTCGTTAGGTAGGGCGATAGGTTGAGAGTGGGTTGAGACAGGACAAACAACATCATATCGAACAACCGTTGACTGGACTAGCTAGGTCGAGTGGACCGACTTTGTAACTGTTGGCAGGGCAGTGTTACGACTTAAGATGTCTTCCTGTTGCCTTGTTGTTCCCATCTCCTGGCTGATCATTCGTTCCACTCCTTGAAGAGGAGTTTCGTCTACGACGTAATCGGTGGAGTCATCCGTATGATGGATTTCAGAAGTTCCAAACTTGGTGATTGATGAACAATAATGGCAAGAGCTTTGTTAAAAAGGAAAAAAAACGATTGCTAGGGCCCCACGGTGGGCGCCAAATTGTAGACGGTAAATTCTACAATCAAGAAAGTCGAATCGGTCAAGCCACTAGCAATCCTGTAAAAAAGTAGAACGAAGAGGAAAGACCGCAAGAGATCTCAAGAGGACACCGATGTGGTGTCGGCGAAGACCCTCCGACGGTCAAATCAGAAAAGCTTTTTGAGAATTCTAGATCAAAAGAATGAAGTACTTTAAAGTAGATTGGTATTCATTTTTTTGCTTACCTAAACATAGGACTGACCATGGAATTTATAGTAGTAGAGTAACCGTCTAGACGAGATTGATGATGATTCTGCAAGATTTTTCGGTTGGAACCGAATCTGATAAGATTTATTTGGTTGAGATATCCAACTTGTTTTCGGATAACCACGATTTCATCTGGTCAAATCGTCGTGTGACTTATCTTGGAGATAAATTATCTGGGATTGTGAGTTGACACGTGGATCTTAACAAATTGGGCCATGAGATGGTGCATTTGTCAAGTAGACCACATGTGGGCTTTATTTTTTGAACTTGGGTCATTTGGGCTAGTGGAACAATTTTTACCACTACAATAAAAAATTTGAATTAGTTGTGGTTTTGCTTACTGATTACTGATAATTCAATCTGAAGTGTAAATATTTGGAGGTTACTGTAATAATGATACCCCTAGAAGTTTTTATTCGTTTAGTTTTGATGTTTATAGTTTTTATATTTAAGAAATTGTAATTTATGCTATGTAATGTTACATACTGGAATTGGTTTGGTTTGATTTTTTTTTTGTAAAGTTAAATTTCTACTAATTAAATAAAAATTATCCCTTCATTTATATTAAAGTAAAAAAAATTGTAAGCTTGCAGGAAAAATTTGTAGACACCGCTCACACGGTTCCTCAGTGTCTCCGCACTCTGAATGATTCGGAGACACGGCGCACACGATGTCTCCAAATTTAATGGCTCCGCACAATTCGGGAATTTTTTTTTTTTGGTCAAAAAATTCTACTCATTTACATTTTACACAAACTATA
>CAIGRL010056923.1:0-14048 GCA_903798325.1 Fraxinus xanthoxyloides | reverse complement strand
AAAATTGGCCAAGAATTTCCCCTACAAATAGGTTCAAAGTTTCATTGCAAATGGGAAGGAAAAAGTGTAAGAGAAAACCACGAAGTGCGAAGGGATTCTCTCAACTCCAAGTCCGGCAAATCCGAAGAAGAACCAAATCTTCTTCAAATCAAACAAATTCAAGAAGATCAAAGTCTTCCCCAAGTCAAATCAAGATCAAATCCAAGTTTTCAAAGTACAAATTAAAATTCCAAAATTCAAGCTTCGAACAACTGAAGTCCTTGATAAATCAAATTCTCAACAAATCTCGAAACCTAAGACTCAAGCCACGTGGCTCNCCCTACAAATAGGTTCAAAGTTTCATTGCAAATGGGAAGGAAAAAGTGTAAGAGAAAACCACGAAGTGCGAAGGGATTCTCTCAACTCCAAGTCCGGCAAATCCGAAGAAGAACCAAATCTTCTTCAAATCAAACAAATTCAAGAAGATCAAAGTCTTCCCCAAGTCAAATCAAGATCAAATCCAAGTTTTCAAAGTACAAATTAAAATTCCAAAATTCAAGCTTCGAACAACTGAAGTCCTTGATAAATCAAATTCTCAACAAATCTCGAAACCTAAGACTCAAGCCACGTGGCTCCTCGTCTTCAAACTTTCAGATTATTAATCAGAGGATTTTACAATTTTGCAATTACAAGAATATTCACATCTATTTGTATTTTTTAGAATACAATTTGTAATGATTTCTGTATTTTAAATACGCGAAATTCGTCGTGCATAGCATACATATGAAACCAGGCACATCTGTGAGGGATCATATTTTAACCATGATTTCAAAACTTAAATTGACATGCTTCTTAAGACTCTCATTGAAATGTTCTCACAATTCCAAGTTTGTTACAATTTACACAAATGAACATGTTTTTGACGGAATTAATGAAGGTGCTCCAAAGCAATGAATCTCTTCTAAAGGCGAAAAGTATAGATTCTTTGATTGTGACTCCCGATTCGTCTCATCATAAACCTTCTAATGGCAAAGGAAGAAACAAGATAAAGATGGTAAACAAAAAGTGAAAGGGGAAAAAACTAATATCGATGGAAAACCAATGGGAAAATGCTTTATTTATGGACAAAATGTCATTTGAAAATAATTGCCAATATCACTTAGCTAAGGAGAAGCAAGGCTAAGGTAATTGTATTTTCATTGAGTCATATTTAGTGATTGATTATACTAATACATAGATTGTAGATTTTAAAGCCACTAATCATGTTTGCAATTCTTTGTAGAGGTTACAGGCACCTCAGTGAAGTGTACATTGTCACAATTGGCATGGGAGGAGTAGTGTTTGCCAAAACTATATTGATCTCCTATAGAGGGCGTGTTAAAAGTTACGAGGATTTTAGCTTTTTTGTTAAAAAAATAATTTTTTGTCTATATTTGCACATATACATGCATCATGCAAAGATTATTATACTTATCAATACGCTAACCATTAATTTTACAAAAGTTGTCACTTAGTTTATTATTAGTGATACTTAACAAAAACCAACTTGTGGGAGAAAATTACGTTGATTGAAAAAGGATTTTTAACATCGTTCTTATTGCTGAAAAACACAAATTCGTGTTGAATAAAGTTTATCTCGAGACTCCTAACAATGACTCAAGAGAACCTCAAAAGACTTCATATGAAAATTTGTGTCAATCTAATGTGATGACCCATTTTTATATTTTGGAATCCATGTCAAATGTGTTGTGATAGAAACGTTAGAAAAATAAAAACAACTTTTGACACGATGAAAAGTCTTCATAAGATATTGGACATTAAAGCTGACCAACTAAATAAGTTTCCATTAAGGTAATTAAGAATATATACATGAAACCAAGCACATTTGTGAGGGACCATATTTTAACCATGATTCCAAAACTCAAATTGAAATAGTTCTTGAGATTCACCTTAAGATGCTCTTACAATCTACAAAAATGAACATTTTTTTTTTTTACGGAATTAATGAAGGAGATCCAAAGCAATCTCTTCTAAAGGCTAAAAGTAGAGATTCTTTGATTGTGATGGTCGATCCCTCTCATCATAAGCCTTCTAATGGCAAAGGAAGAAACAAGAGAAAGACGTTAAACAAAAAGCGAAAGGGGAAATAAACTATTATCGATGCAAAACCATTAGGAAAATGCTTTATTTATGGACAAAAGGGCCATTTGAAAAGAATTGTTCAGATAAATTAGCTAAAGGGAAGCAAGGTAAAGGTAATCGTTTTTTCATTGAGTCATATTCCTACTAATACATGGATTGCAAATTCTAGAGCCACTATTCATGTTTGCAATTCTTTGCAGAGGTTACAGGCACCTCAAATGGAGTACACTGTCAGGGTTGGTATGGGAGGAGTAGTGTCTACCAAAACTGTGTTGATCTCCTATAGAGGGCGTGTTAAAAGTTACGAGGATTTTACGTCTTTGATCAAAAAATATAATTTTTGGTCTATATTTTCACATATACATGCGTCATGCAAAGATTATTATATAAATTGATACGCTAATCATTAATTTTACAAAAAAAAAGTCACTCAATCTATTATTAGTGATACTTAACAAAAACTAACTTGTGGGAGAAAACTACGTTGATTGAAAAAGGATTCTTAACATTCTTTTAATTGTTGAAAAATACAAATTCGTGTTGACTTAAAGTTTGTCCCGAGACCTCTAAGGATGACTCAACGGAATTTCAAAAGACTTCATCTGAAAAGTTATGTCAGTCTAATGAGATGGCCCATTTTTGTATTTTGGAATCCATGTCAAATGTGTTGCGATAGGAACATCAGAAATTAAAAACAGTTTTTTTACATGATGAAAAATCTTCATAAGATATTTGGACATTAAAGTCGACCAGATAAATAAATTTCCATTAAGGTGATTATGAATATATGCATGAAACCAAGCATATCTGTGAGGGACAATGTTTTAACCATGATTCCAAAACTCAAATTTACGTGGTTCTTGAGACTCCTTGAGATGTTCTCACAGTTCAAAGTTGATTACAATCTACACAAATGAACATGTTTTTGAGGAAGATGCTAAACAAAAAGCGAAAGGGGAAAAAACTATTATTGGTGGAAAACCTTTGGGAAAATGCTTTATTTATGGACAAAAGGGTCATTTGAAAAGAATTGCCTTGATCGTCTTTTCATTGAGTAATATTTAGTGGTTGATCCTACTAATACATGGATTGCATATTCTAGAGCCACTAATCATGTTTGCAATTCTTTGTAGAGGTTACATGCACCTCAGTGAAGTGGAGTACACTATTAGGATTGGCATGGGAGGAGTAGTATCTGCCAAAACTATTAGCACGCATACTTTATATTTTGAAAATCATAGACATTAGATTTTGAATGACTGTTATTATATTCTCGAACTTATACGGAACTTTGTTTTCGTTGTACTTTTATTTTGTGTTGGTTATTCAGCTCTTTTTACCCGTTTTATGGTGGTTATTAAGATGAATAATTATGTTATATGTTCGAGTCATATAGTTAGAAGTTTCTATGTCCTAAGTCCTATGATTGGCTCTATACATAACACTACTGCTAATAGAAAAAGAACAAGGTTATCTAATACTAATTAAACTCTCTTATAGAATTTAGGTAAGGGTCATACAAATCTAAACAGGATTTGAAGATTGGTAATGGATGGACCTTTAACTGGGTTAGAGATAAAATTCATACATACTTGTGAATCTTGTATAGAATGTAAGATGACGAAGATGCCTTTTAAAGCCAAAAGATTAAGAGAAAAAAAAAGTTTTTGAATTAGTATAATCTCATGTTTTTGGACCCATTAGTACTCGGGCTAGAGAAGGATATGAGCACTTTATCACTTTCACAGACAATTACTCTAGATATGGATATATATACCTACTGTCTCAGAAGTCTGAGACTTTAGAGAAATTCAAAGAGTTTCGAATGGAGGTTGAAAAACAATTAGGTAAGAGTATCAAGACCCTTAGATCCAAAAGAGGTAGCAAATATCTATCTCCAAAAGTTTAAAGTCTGCTATCAAATAGTGGGATATTATCCTCAATTGAGTGTACCAAGTAAAATAACGAGGTTGAACACAAACTACACCTAGAGGGGGTAAACAGGTAATTATGGGGAATTAAAACTTAATCATTAATTAGTAACAAGTCACTTTTAATTATCTCTAGATGGTTAATCAAACAATTCAATTTTTCTATATTGAAATACCGCAGTTATATGAAAGCAATAAATAAACACCAGGAATGATCACGAAAAAATCCCAACTGGGTAAAAACTCTGGGTACTTTTCTAGTGAACAATCTACTATAAACGAATTAGAACTTACAGTCCGCCAGACTTAACTACCACTAGTACTTTCTAACTTCCCGACTGCAATTTCCACAACTCTCCTAGATTACGTTCTCCTACCCCAACTCCCAGCTACAGTTTTCAAAACCATCCTGAATTGCATGCTCCTGCACCAACTCCCAACTTTATGAATTCGTTTATCTCTTGTGGATCAATGAAGGACTCCGCGTTCTCCAACAACTTGAATTTCACATTCCCTTGATCTTCAGAACTCTGACAGATGTGTAGGAAGTAGCAATTTGGTACTTGGATTAAATGGTTTTGATGTTTTCAATGCCAAGGACAAAACAATCAATGAAGGTTGCAAATTATGGATGGAGAGAATATGAACTAATCAATGTTCAACCTTAAGAAAAGACGTTCAAATGTGTTCTGGTATTTATACTTTAGGTTTAGGAATGAATGGGCCGAGTAAAAAACATTAAAAATGCGAATTAAAATTCTCTAGATAACCCTATCGCTCTGGGCGACAACAAGGGACGGTGTGTCGCTAGAGCGAAGGCTAGCAACAATGTTTCTATTTTTTGCCGCTCAAGCCAACTCTTGGCAACAATCTAGCGAAATTGTGGCGTCATTTTTCCTTCTTTTCCATTTTTGAATCCTAGACATAATACAACTCAACTTATAATAATTGCAACTTACTCCTTTACTACAACACATTAAATCTAGTCCATTTTGTTCACAGATTTGGCAATTACATCAAAAATCTAACACCAATGATTTCCGAACATATTTGTGTTTTGGAAAGAAGAAATCAAACTATTTTAGATGTGGTGAGATCAATGTTAAGTTATTTTTCATTGCCTATTTTCTTTTAGGATATTCACTACAAAGGCCATTTACATATTGAATATTGTACCATCTAAGTAAGTTCCCAAGGCAATTGTTGAATTGTAGAATGAGCATAAACCTAATTTACACCACATTTAGATATGTGGATGTTCAACAAAAGTGTTTAAGCGAAAGATGGAAACAAGGTCAGAGTTTGTCTATTTGTGAAATATCTGAAAAGAACGAGAGGTTACTACTTCTAGAGTCTTCTATATAATAAGATATTTATTAGTACACATAGAATCTTCTTAAATGTTAAGTAAGATTCTATTGGAAGAGACATTAGAACATGGTTTAAACAACTTGATTCCATGGTCTTTCATAGAATGAAATAGTGAAGACTTTGAACCTCTTATGAAAATAATGATTGCCAATGGGATAAATGAGCAAGTGATGCCTATACAACCCCATGGACAAACAAAACCAAATATAGTAAAGAATGAGGCATCCATTGTTCCACATACGCATGCCCTCTCGATAAAGATAATAAAGAGGTTGGTCCTAATAAAAAAAGGGATCAAATAGTGGGAGGAGAGGAAGAACATTTAGTTGGATGGTACAATCGAGCACCTCCCATCATTACTCATAGGGCGGTCGTGAGACCACTTTCCGATAGTTGTTCTATGGATAATCTTATAAGACAATCTTGACTGAGTAAGAGAAAGATCCTACTATGTTTGAAGAAGTGATGTAGGATTTAGAATTTAAATCATGGGGGTTGTTATGAACCAAAAATGAAATCCATGTGTTCTAATAAGGTTTGGGATCTTATAAAAGCTCCTAATGGGGTTAAACCTATAGGGTGCAAGGATGTATAAAGGAAAAGACAATTAGATGGAAAGGTTCAACCTTCAAATCAAGGCTAGCGTCTGAGGATTTTTACCTGAAAAAAGTTATTTATTACGAAGAAACATTCTTGCTTAAATTTATACGAATCATTTTCTCCATTTCCCTCATTATGATTATAAAGTATCGAAAATGGAAATAAAGACGGACTTAAAGGTGGTTCTTAATGAATAACAATAAAGAGTCTGGGATTCCTTTGAGTGGTCTTTGCTCAGGAATTGGATGAAGGATTGGCATGGGTACGTCCATAGGTACAAAGAGTGTTTTTAAATGGACATCTTGATGAGATAATCTACATGATGCAACATGACGAGTTTGTGAAAGAAGACCGTGAAAAAAGTTTATAAGTTACGAAGATCTATTTATGGACTTAAGTAAGCATCCAAGTCTTGGAATATTAGATTTAATCAGACTATGTAAACCTATTATTTTGATTAAAATCTAGATAAGCCTTATGTATACAAGGAAATGAAGTAGTTTTTCTAATTCTTTATGTGGATGACATTCATCTTATATGAAATGATGTTAGGGGCATTGTCATACGTAAAGAAATGGTTGACACAACAATTTGATATGGACATAGGATAAGCTCATTATTTTTGGGCATTCATATCTTGCGAGATAGGAAAATAGGCAATAGCAATATTCCAAGTTTTATTTATTGACAAGATATTGTCTAGGTTTGCAATGCAAAATTTCAAAATGGGACAACTTCCAATAGAAATGGAATTAATCTACATAATGAGCATTCTCCCAAAACTCCTACAAAGATAGATGACATGAAGAAAGTTTCTTATGCTTTGGTTATAGGAAGTCTCATGTATACTATGAATATTTAGATAATGTTATTAGACGTTATTAGTCTAATTCGGCTAGAACACTGGACAACGATGAAGCATATACTCAAGTACCTTTGAAAAAAGATTATATGCTTATCTATTCAAAGAATGATCTAAACCCTATTGGATATACTGATTCCAATTTTTACCTTATTAGAGAGATTATTCATAGAGAAGGCATTACAGTTAGAAAGATTGAATCAGCATACAATCTTCCAGATCCATTCACTAAGAGCTTAACAGCTTAGGTTTTTGATGAGCATCTTTAAAGAATGTGTACTATAGATATGTCACATTTTCTCTAAAGGACAAGTGGGAGATTGTTAGTTTAATGTCCTTCAATTAGTATTTTATGAATGACATTATGAGTTATGATTCCATTCGCGATAATAATCTAAAATTTCATGATCATTCAAGATATTACAAGTTGAATACTTGATGGTTCGAATATAATGAGAATTTGTGATGTGATCAAAATATATTGTTCACAATGGGTATACAAAGTTGGATGGTTTATGTTGATAAGATTTTATTATTTTTATTAGGACTTTTCTACATTTTGGGATAAGAACAATGATGTGATTGGTGTACTGTTCGTCCCAGATATAGCGATTTATATGTGAATCAACCAAAACAATCAAGAAAAGTAAAATAAATGTAGAAATTTAAAGAACACAGAGAATTTTTTGTCAAAGGCTCCAGAGGTTCGACTACCATATCCAACGCCTAATCCCCCATTGAGCATCCGTTAGGATATAGCTCGAATCCACTAGAAATAGCCTAAAATCAGGCAAGTACAGTTACAGAATAATCAATAATGTTCGAACTCAAAGAACACAAACTGAAAACTCTCAAAATTACAGTATAATCTCACTAAGAGATTTACCAACACTTTCTCTAACTAGTATATGAGAATCACTCAGAAAATCTCACAAAATTTACATATTAATCACAAAGAATATCGAGCAGTCGACAGAGAGACACTAAGGTTTCGAGAGAGATGATACGTCTGACATCCCAAGAGTCTTTGGGCTATTTAAATGAAATAGCAAACAGTTTCAATCCAACAGTCATCAATGATCCGTGTCGTTCATCCACAAAATCTTGTTTAATAAAATCAATAGACAGATTCTGTAGAATTCTACGAATTGGGCCAAACCAAGTAAATGGGCTCACTTATCTCATATAGGCTCAAGAATTCAGCACTCAACTTTTACAATCTCCACCTTGCTGAATTTTGAAACTATTGTAAATGGATTCAAGTATGCTTAATTTCATTTGCTCTTATTACCTATAGAAAGAAAAGCACAAAATTAGTAGGTTTCAAGATTCAACAATCTTAAAGAATCAAAAAAATTTCCAATAGGGATTACCTTTGTACCTGCATCATCAGGATTTATCTTGGTTGGAATTTTAACCAATTTTATATCACATTTTTCAACTATATCTATTATGAAATGAAATTTAACATCTATATGTTTAGATCTGTCATGAAAAACTGGTTTTCTACTCAAGAAAATAGCACTTTGTTTATCGAAACGTAGCTCCACCTGATTTTCTACAAGTTGCGATTCATTCAATAATCCCATCAGCCACAAACCTTCTTTTACTGCCTCAGTGGCAGCAATGTATTTAGCCTCCGTGGATGATAAAGCAACAAGTTTCTGAAGTTGTGACTTCCAACTAATGTAAGTATTATTTATCACATAAAAATATGCAGAGGTGGTTTCCTATTATCAATATTTCCAGCAAAGTTTGAGTCTACATAACCCTTCAATTTAAGGCTAGTTTTATCAGTTTTAAACATAAGTCCTAGGTTTTGGGTTCCTTTAAGATATTTAATCAGATCTTTCATAGCTTCCCAGTGTAGCTCATCAGGGTTGCTCATAAATTTACTAAGGACACTCACAACAAAAGCAATATCAGGCCTAGAACACACCATAGCATACATGACAGACCCAACAGCATTTGCATATGGGACATTCAACATTCTTTTTCTTTCATTTTCAGTTTTAGGTGAGTGATCAACTGAAAGTTTCACATTTCCAGACAGAGGTAAACTAACAAGTTTTGCATCATGTAAAGAACATATTTTAACTATCTTTTCAATGTAAGCATTCTGAGTTAAGAACAGTATGCCACTAAGTCTATCCCTTTTTATTTCTATACCAAGTATTTTTCTAGCAGGTCCTAGATCTTTCATTTCAAACTCATGTTTCAATTTTTGTTTTATATTATTTACAGCAATAGAGTTATGACCAGCTAATAGTATATCATCAACATAAAATAACAGGTATAATAATTCAAATTTTCCATCATTTTTGAAATAAAAGCAGGGATCATATTCAGATTTCTAAACTTCAAACCTTGTATAAAGGTGTCAAACCTTTTGTACCATTACCTTAGGGCCTGTTTTGGGCCATACAAGAACTTATTCAAAAAACATACCAAGTGTTCTTTACATTTTACCTGAAAACTTTGAGGCTGAGCCATATAGATGGTTTCATCTAAACAGCCATACAAGAAAGCAGTTTTCACATCAAGTTGCTCCAATTCCAAATCAAATTGAGCAACTAAGGCAAGTAAGATTCTAATGGAGGTATATTTAACCACAGGTGAAAAAATCTTAGTGAAGTCTATTCCTTCTCTTTGTGTAAAACCCTTAGCTACAAGTCTAGCTTTGTATCTTCTATCATTTGATTTAAATTCTCCCTCTTTAATTTTGTAAACCCACTTACAATCAATAAATTTGAAATCCTTGGGTTTCTCCACTAAGTTCCAAGTTTTATTCTTATGAAGAGAACTCATCTCTTCTTTTATGGCTTCAACCCATTTAGCAAAATCTTCAGAGGTAACTACCTCTTCATAGGACTCAGGTTCAGAAACAAGAGAATCAAATTCAGTATGAACACACACACACACACACAGTCAGCAGATTGAAATCTAGAAGGTGGTCTAATTTGCCTTATCTCTCTATCTCTAGTTAACTGATAATCTTGTAAGTTATGTGCAGGTTCAGTTATTTGATTATCATCAGAAACATCATCATCAGTAATCAATTGAGGCTCAGTATAAGGTGTCTCCACCTCAATCTGAGTCTGCACATAGTCATCTTGATTACTAAAATCAATCCAGTGCTAGCAAAATCCCTTTCAGTGATCCTTTCTACAGATTTATCACTAAGACAGGGAAAAACATCTTCATTAAACACAACAGATCTGCTAACAATCACTTTATAACCCCTTAAATCTTTAACCCAGAGTCTGTAGCCTTTTGTTCCTTCACCATATTCTGGGAAGACACACTTCTGATATCTGGGATCAAGTTTGGACTCAATATGATGAGCATATGCTGCACATCCAAAGGTTTTGAGATGAGAATAATCAGGAACAGAGCCTAACCAAACTTGTTCAAGGATTTTATAGTCTAAAGAACTGGATGGGTACCTATTGATCAAATAAGAGGCAGTGTTAATTGCTTCACCCAAAAAAAAATTGGCAGACTTGAACTAATCAACATACATCTAGTTCTTTCAAGAAGAGTTCTGTTCATCCTCTCAGTAATTCCATTTTGCTGAGGAGTGTAAGTCACAGTCCTATATCTTAATATACCTTGATTTGCTACAGTAATTATCAAATTCAGCATTGCGGAATTCTAAGCCATTGTCAGATCTTAGAATTTTGATTTTCTTGCCTATCTGATTTTCTATCAAAGTTTTCTTGTCCTTAAAAGTAAGGAAAGTATCTGATTTTGATTTCAATAAGAAAATCCAGACATTTCTAGAAAAGTCATCAATGGTGAGGAGATAATATCTAAAACCTGAGGCTGTAGAAGTAGGAGCAGGACCCCAAAGGTCACTATGTATGTATTCAAGGATATTCTGTGACTTGTGTAAACCAGATTTAAAAGGTAGTCTGTTCTGTTTTCCCATTATACAGTGTTCACAGAAAGTTAATTTCTGAACACAATTACTTCCAAAGACACCAGCCTTTGAAAGATACTTTAAACCTTTTTCACTAAGATGACCTAACATTTTATGCCACAATTCTAATTTATCAATCTATGTCAATAAGTTCACAGAGTTACTCATAAGAACAAATTCAAGTTTTATGGTAATCTCATTTATCTTGGGGAAACTGACAATGAGTTTTTAATTCCTGATAATGTTGGTTAAACCACTATTTATTTCTGTCCGATATTTCTCATCATCTAAAACCCCCAAAGAAATGAAATTTCTTAAGTGCTGGAACATATCTAATGTGATTTAACCTCAGAATCTGACCATTTTTCATTTTCAGAACAATATTACCAATACCTTTTATAGCGCAGGATTCATTATTTCCAAGTCTTACATAACCATCACTAAGATTGGTAAAATCAGAAAACTAGCAAACATTAGGACTCATATGGAAGGAGTAGCCTGAGTCCAGAACCCAGTTTTGATCAAAATTTTCCACAGAGGAAACATAGGCAACTCCAATATCAACATTGTCTTCCTTATAAGAAGCAGCAATGGCTGAAGTTCCATTTTCATGATGAATACCCTTCCCTATGTCATTAGCTTTCTTAAAACAGTATTTTATCAAGTTACCAGCTTTTCCATAGTAGTAACACTTTCTGTTCTTATTCTTTCCATTATACACTTTCTTATCTTTTCCTTTATTATTATCCCCCCATTTCTTCTTTTGGAAATTTTTATTTCGATTGAAGTTGGCTTGAGTGAAATTGCTCAAGCCTTTTGTGGAGGATTTAGTATTAGATAAGACCTTCTCTATGTGAAGAGCCTTTTTGTGTTCAGATTGAGTTCTAAATATCTGTTTCTTAGAGAACTATGTATTATGTCAACAATCAGGTCACTCCTGCCATATTCTAAAGCATTCTTAACATCCTTATATTTGTCACTAAGAGCATTAAGTAGACAGACTACTTTTTGATCATCAGAAATCTTTTCCTCACAGTTAATAAGATCTTGTGTAATCTTATTGAACCTATCCATGTTTTCCTCTAAGTCAGCATTAGGGTCAAACTTGTAATTAAAATATTGTTTACAAGGAAAACACTTATTAGGCAAGGATTTGGTAACAAATTGCTTCTGCAGAGCTGTCCATAGCTCAGTAGCAATAGCAGTTTCTCCTATTTTCTAATAACAGAGTCAGATAAATGAAGAAATATAGTACTCCAAGCTAATTCATCTTGATCACTCTTCCTAGTATCAGATACAGTTTCAAGCCAAGATTCATCAAGAGCTTTAGCACATTTGAGAGTCATTAAAAGGGCTTTCATTTTCTGGCTCCAGACATTAAAATCTCCTTTGCTATCCCAATTTTGAATATCAATTTTAGTGGTCATGCTATGCAGATGTGTCTTAATTGTGTTTAACAAATAGGACAAATAAGAAAGGACAAAGTGTCTCAATTTTAGCACATTAGTAATTGTAACATGTGTCCTCTGAAAGCACAAAGTCAAAGTGTTTACACACAGTAAACAACGATTACACAATTTCAGTTTCAGGATGTACACAAAGATTATATACACAGAGTATATACACAAAGTGCATATTATAATACAAATCAAGGTTCACAGTAGCTCAGTAACGATACATGATTATCAAATTCAAGAAATTAACAAAAACTGAATATACAATTAGGATATAGCTCGAATCCACTAGAAATAGCCCAAAATCAGGCAAGTAGAGTTACAAAACAATCAATAATGTTCGAACTCAAAGAATACAAACTGGAAACCCTCAAAATTACAGTATAATCTCACTAAGAGATTTACCAACACTTTCCTTAACTAGTATATGAGAATCACTCAGAAAATCTCGCAACATTTACAGATTAATCACAAAGAAGGTCGCGCAGTCGAGAGAAAGACACTAGGGTTTCGAGAGAGATGATAAGTTTGACATCCCAAGAATCTTTAGGCTATTTAAATGAAATAGCCAACAGTTTCAATCCAACGGTCAGCAATGATCCAAGTGTCATTCATCCATAAAATCTTGTTTAATAAAATCAATAGACAGATTTTGGAGAATTCTACGAAGTGGGCCAGACCAAGTAAATGGGCTCACTTATCTCATATGGACTCAAGAATTCAGCACCCAACCTTTACATGTACATTTGGACATGACCAGCTAGATGACTCATTTGTAGCTACTAGGAATGAGAAGATCCTCAATTATCGAACGATTCACCTAAATTATGAGCTAGTAATGTGTCTTTGATTACTAGTTCAAGTTAGTTGTAGCGCCAATGAGTAAAGTCTTAATTTGATGATTGATCTCAATAATTTGGAAATCGGTACAAAATAGTTAGAGATTATATACGTGCAGTAGAGAAATTCTCATTACAATAATTATCACTTCGAGGCATTCTCTATAGATATTTGAACTTGAACTCAGTAGTCCGACGATAGGTTCTTTGGATTCTATGTTGTGATTTGTTCACAATAGATTTGCCTTATGAAAATAGGACATAGAGAGCTATAAATGTTGAAAGGGCAAAATGATCATTTGGTCGGTTCCAACATGTTGACAGTTAAATGGGGTTGACTTGTGGAATGATGATCTGATAATATTGTTATCGGATCATGGTTTACTTTAATTATTTTCGCTCCAATCGAGATTGCAATTTCAACTGTTTGGTAGAATGATTCGGGATTAATACATATGCCTTAGTTGGTCAAGAGTTGGCCTAATTAGAAATATCCACGGGAGCTCAAGCTTTGTAAGTCCGATTAAATCACTTTCTTGACTAACATATGTGTGAGACTTGATTGACCTACAACAATAAAGTTTAAGTGATATTATGCAATTATGAACCCTAATTGAGTATTATAAATATGCCTTTTATGTGTAAATTTATCTAGCATTTAGGTTAACTACATTCTCACATTTCTCAAAATGGTGACACCTAAAGGAGTAAACAAGAAGGAAATTTTAAGGGAAGAAACGTTGGCTAGGTGGTGGAATACCATTAAGAGTTCTTCTAAGGTTATGATCCCACCCACATGTGAAGATTTAAAAACAAAATCTCTACAAGGAGGCCTAAAATCTATAATATATTTGGATTTAATCTTTAAAGGAAAATCAATTTCATCTCGTGATTAAATCTAAAAACCAATAGAAGCGATAAAGGCTTAACAAGCATGATAGCAATTCT
>CAIGRL010056902.1:0-11954 GCA_903798325.1 Fraxinus xanthoxyloides | reverse complement strand
TTCTCAACCACACATTTCAAAATTTTATATCACAATCTGCTAAAAATCTAATTTTAATCCCCATCAAACACCTTTTTGTATACCATGTTCAATTTGTTACTAATGCAATTATTAATTTGCTCCTTACTACAATCAAGTCGTAATAAAATATTCGTCACATGCTTACAATTGTACGAAACAAAATCATGGTTTGTTAATCTTTACGCATTCTATTCCTTTTTAATGTTCATAAATTAGTTGATAATCGTAAAACTCTTATTCGTTTTTCTTGAAAACTTGATTTTATTAGGTTCCATGGCCTTTTCTTGTATGTCTCCGAGTTAAGGTTTTTGCAATTGTATCTATAGGGTCAAGCTGAAAGTCATATCATTATGGCAAAACTTGCAAAAAACATTGTGATGTGAAGATAATTTTATTACGTGACATCCATGTTTTGTAGCATATTCAACTTGTAGTTCCTACGATACTAAATCAACATCAATATATAATTGTACAAAATATCATGCACACCGAATTGAAGTAACAAATAAAATTATATTTAACCTGTTGTCAACTACTAAGTCACATCGTCCTTAAAATAATTTTATTCACTTTAAGTGATCAAAGTCGTGAATAATTGATTTCCATGATAAAATATACTTTGTTCCTATAGAACTAACACCTTAATCACATAGAATTAGCAAGCACAATTTGTAAACTCTTGAAATGTCGTCTAAACAGATTTTGAATGTGTTTCTTCAGAGCCATGGTTTTTCACAAATATTGTTACTTTTGAATGAAAAACTTGAAAATTATTAAATGTGTTTAACGAAGTTTTATCTATTGAAGAAATTATACAAATTTTGAACAGAAAATCTTCTAAACAAAGGATACAATTGTAGAAATTTTATTATTTAATTTTAATGTATAATTTGGTCACTTTCAAGGAAAAGAAGTGCTAAATAGATTTTGATGAATTTTAAAAGTCCTTCTAAATTCAAGTGTTTCCAATTGAGATTTTAATGGATTTTAATGAAATCCAAGTGTCCCCAATTGCGATTTTAATGAATTTCACTAAAATCCTTTAAAATGTAAATATTCTCAGTAACTCGTGAATTTACAAGGATTTCATTAATGGAAGGATATTAGGAAATTTGGATGGATTTCAAGCTTAAAATACGTATGAAAAATTGTTTTGAAACTTCTCCATTTTCAATGATATTCTTATGAATTTTGTGAAAATATATTCATATCCACAAAATTCATTGCAATTTATAATTTTTTAAAATTTATCAAAATCTCAGTTAAGACACCCATACACCATTCTCTCTCCTTGCCCTAGTTTCACGCTCTTATTTCATATCTTCAAGGATTTGTTGCCTAACTTTTATTCCGCCTATTTTATGAGAGTTACATCGTCAAACTATTTTGATAAATACAATTGAGAGTTGAGTAATGATAATTATATTCGTATCACAATTTTTGTTTGTTGCACTATATTATAATTGCACTTAATGATCTCGATCTCTTCTTATTATCATATAGGTCGCCAACATTTTTCATCACATTTTATCATGAACTATCCATTAATTTAACACATCTTAAATCTGATAATAAGTTCTTTCCAAGAAGTCCATTGGCAGGGAGTAAAATGACTAATTAATTTCCTATCACATTCAAAAATAACTAAATAGATACACAAATTGAACAATTTTTTCCCTCGCTAGGATGAGATGTTTAATTAATTGAAAGTTGAAGATAAAAATTCAACAAATAAAAGTTAAGTACATGAATGCTATTATGAGCAAAGCTTGAGAAAATAATACAATGTGGAGTAACGAGTAAAATTAAGGTGCCAATATAATTACCCGTTGAGTAATTGTGACACGTATTGTTGGTCAATATTGTGAGTGATAATCATGGTTGAATAATGAAAATAATATAGAAACGTGTCGATTTGCATTTGTTAAATATTTCTCGTTGCTAAATTCAGGGTTTTAGGTTCAACCTTTGGTATATAATTAGCAGATTTTATGGAGTTTGGTTATTTAGTTGTTTTCTAATTGATAGGATTATGGAGCGCTAATTTGGAAGTTGATTGAGTAAAAATGTACTATGCCACTATTTGGTGGGGATTAAAACCAATTTTTTAGTAAATTTTGATAAAAGTTAATAAAATGTGTGATTGAAAATTTGTAGATTCCGTTAAAATATATTATAAAAATTAATTGTTGAATTTGATTTAGATTAAAATCTTATTTTAAATCAATACCAAACATGGGCATAATATACCATGTGTGGATGGGAGTACACAACTGCAATTAATCCCGTTGATGTTAATTTTCTAATAGAAAATTTTACCAAGTAAGATCTCAGCCTACATTAAATGAATGGAAGTTGGGCCACTAGCAATCTTGTGGAACTTCTGGACAAGACCCAAAAGTTGATATCAATGCAGTGTAGATAGTAAGGGGTTTTTCTTTTCGTGTTTCAGTTTTGTGTTTTGAATTTTGAATTTGTTTTGTGTTTTGTATTTTGAGTGTCTGTTTTGAAATTTCTGAAATTGCGTTCTTTTTGTCATTCTGAAAAAATATTTTCGTAAACATAAAAATTGAAAACGCTTTTACTTTGAAATTTTGATAAATTTTTTTATAATTTTTTATTCAGGAAATTTGATTATTCTATAAATTTTAATAGTTTAATATTAATTTAATATTAAATAACATATATGAAGTTGGTAAATCTTGAATTTTTTTTCTAAATATTAAAATCACAACCTAAATTAAATTAGGCAAAAAAGTTCAATCTATACGATTAGAAGTATAATTGTAAATAAATTCACGAAATTATGTATGACATCTAGAGTAGTAGCAATTTGATCCTGAACTTGTCTCATTTGAGCTGTTTGACTAGCATCAAAACTAGTGCTATTTGGTTGCAACATAAGTCCCAAGTTCGCGAAGGAAAAAGAAAATTCAGTTACGACTTCGTATTACAGAGATACACGTCTGCACACACTAACATTAAAGACATCATTTTGTTAGAGACGCGTAAAATGAACCAACTTCTGCCTTTTAAGGCGGCCAAAAATTAAGGCAAGAATGAGTAACGCCCAGCAGTAACTTGATCACATTTTACACCACTAGCCATTAATAAGGAATTAAGAATAAGATATAGAGAATATACAAGTAGGGGATATGAAAAATTGAAAATCTGAATTAGAACTCAGCAAAACGTGTACTTAATCCAAAATTGAAACAAGAGCCTCAAAACAAATAAAAACATAGAATCCGAATATCTTTCCAAGCATTTTGAACTTGAATCTAACATTAATTGTAAATAAAAGTAACTTTGACTGCTTAGCCTAATAGTGTCCAATTCCCCAAACTCTAATGACACCATTAGTGTATCCGCTACAAAGGGTGCTTCCATCGGCGCTCCAACTGAGACTGGTGCAATATATGATTTGGAGTTCACAAGTTGAAACATTCATGTTGATCAAAAAGCATAAAAGGTGAATATAACTATCGAATTCAATCCAAAATCACATTGACATGTTAACAATGTTTTGAATGAAAAAACATGCATACATTGCAGAATTTAAACAAATTCGCAACATGATAATATTGCATAACGTCTATAAATTCCAAACTAATCCAATATCACCTGAAAAGATATAGAAGCCAAAGTACAACAGTACATGCACAACCCAGAAGAATTACACTTACGAAATCATAGTCATAAGCACTTAAAAAAAATCTTTAACCAGGTTATAATATGAAAGTAAGCACAAACTGCATATGAACACAATCATTACGTTTAAAGTTCTTAGAGGAAATTTCTTCAGGTACCAAGTCTAAGAAAATGAAAAATGACCAGAATGTATAATTCTTTTAAGTTACCTCAGTATATACAAAAATCTTAATCTTCAACTTTGAAAATTTTCAAGTCTGAAAGAATGAATTCATGCAACATCAACTAATTATTATGATGCTAATTATATTTTTGATGGAGTAGAGGTTCAACCGAATCCAAAAAAAAACTGGTCTTAACACCCTCTCCTACTGTTTTTAATACAGTTCCAATCTAAATCGTCCATATTAGTCTTGATAATACAGAACAAGTGCTTCCTTGATATAAGTTAAAACTTTTTAAAATTTGCTAAACTATTAAAATTATAGACAGCAACTTTGCCATGTAAAGCAATGCGGAATCCACTAAGCATAAATAAATCATTACACTTAAGACAAACATATTCTAATTAAGAAAATCAATCATCAATAACCCAATTATAATTGTATAAAGTATTTGCAAATTTTATACATTTCAGATTCTCCTGTGCGCTATGCCCTCTAACTATATGCATATAATTTCAGATTTTTGAGCAAGAAAATTAAGGTTAACAACATCAATTCTGTCGATACGCCTTATGGATAGCTTGCCTTTAGCAGACCGCGCCAGTAAATAATCTGTAGGTGATCAGGAACTCTTTTTAACAATAAAAGAGATAAAATAAAGCTATGAAGAGAAAGTTTCAAAGCAAAAATGAGATCATTTCAGTGATGTGAACTTTATCCTAGTTTTTCACTTTATTATAGCTAGAAGATAAACACTTTACCCACGCAAAAGATTATGCAAATCAAGCCCCATTTGTCATAATAGAAAATTCTGATGAATTGAACACTCAAACTCAAGTCAGCTAAAACTACAGAAAACTTCAGTCATAAACCAACTAATCTAAGCCGACATTCAGTGAAAACAATAAAATCCTAATTATCCAATAGCCTCAGGTTGAACCCTTATATGCTTGTATTCTCTAAACAGCAAAATACACAATTTTGTGGGAAGTAAACCCCACAAAATGATAGATCATAGAACTAACACATCCAATTACACCGCATAAAAGCCAAGAATTAACATAGAACTATAAAACATCAATTTCATAAATGGAATACCTTGAGCAGCACCCATCTATTTCTCCACATTGGCCTGCATTTCTCGAAGCGCACCAGCTTCTTCTTCAATCTCCTGCAAGTTCACTCGATTCTGGACAAAATTGCAGGTGACCCATGGTGGTACTAAATGCACTTAATTGAGAGGACTGAAGTGGTGGTGGTCCGCGATCGAGATGGTGTCCGACGACGGTGGAAATATGGCAAAAATCGTGACTGGTAGCGCGGTTTTTGGGTGATGATTGTGGCTGTATTCGGCATCTCTGTGGCCAGGTGATGACATAAGGTTGAAGATGGAGGTGGGAGGGTTTGAATGGTTTTTGGGTGGTGGTCGATTGTTGAGGAAGAAGGCGGCGATTGCGGTTCTTCTCCCAAAACAGCAAAGAGAATGCCCCCTTAGCTTTTTGACGATCATGTCGATGACGTTTCCTAGGAGTGAATTTAGCATAGAATACTAAGAAAGAAAATGACCGAGTTCAAAAAGTGCAAGTGGTCATACATTTATCTCTGAGGACAAGTGGCATTCAAAGAATGATGACGCAATAGTCAAGATGAGTCTTAAGGTAATCCCATGAGATTCACGGTTTCTTGAAGTGATGTGATGAGATAAGTTGGTTGTTTGGACGAGACATTATGTGTAACTCATTAATTACATGACATTATTTGTATCTTAGACTTGGCTAGAGTCCAATTTGATCAAGTTTCAACAAAATTGGGTAGACCTACAGGTTCAAGCTACAATACATGCTTCCAGCATTCGTGAATTGTCTAATAATAGTGTTATGCTATCTTTGTGTCCACAAACATTCACATTAACATAAACTGAGTAATCAGTCACAACTAATAAAAGAAGAAGGAAAAGACTATATATAAATAATATTCTATATAATCCTTTACATAATGGTCAAACGGCGGCCCCCATATCGACGGCGCCTTATGTAAAGGATTGTGTAGAATATTATGTTATTCTAGCATGGTCCAAAGAAGAAATAATTTAAGTACGAGAAACATAATATAAATACAAAGAGCAAAAGAAAAAAAAGGCTTATTAGCTCAATAATTCCCAACGTATGGACCTATTATCAAATATCTCATACCTTTTCAAATTGGTTGAAAACTCCCATGTATGACCTTTGAAGCACGACCCATCCCCTTACCGTCAAACCTCATTACTTCTGCCACTATTTCCAAATAAAGTGGACCAAACTGGAAAAGTTGAAAAGACAAAATTTCCTTCCCTTGTTCACATCTTTAATAAGGGCCTATTTGCCTCAAGTAAGAGTGTATTCTACAAGAAATAAAAGGTCACTCCTAGAGGTAAGAAGTTCAGTGCAAACCTACGATCAACATCAATTGATTCTTCTTCACCTATGATTCGAGAGGTTTCTTTCACGACATCTAAAAGTCTTTCACCACAACATTTTATAGACCGATTTGTAACAATAAGTGATCAATGATAGGGAGGGCAAAAAAATTCGTTTAACTAATCGGGTAACCAGGGTGGGGACGGGATAATTGTCCCGAAGCGGATATGGGACATAAAAACATAGCTTCCGCCTCGCTTCTCCGGCCTCATTACTCGCCCGTTTAAAATTAATTTCAATTTAAACTTTTTATCAAACAAAAATAAAAAATTTGCATGTCACACTGTTACGGTTAACGCCATATGCAAATGACATGCATCCATCAGCACGATGTCACTAAATGTTGCGATTTGTCGAGCTGGTTGACTAACTGATAAGATCCTGTTTGTCAACCATTAACTACATCCCCCCTCTTTAGCTTTGAAAACTTATATGGTTTTGGATGTCACTCAGTAGTTAACTCTAATTTCTTCACCGTCTCTGCAAAACCTCATCATAAAATAGCTGGAGTCACGTATTGAACCGACACTTTTTCTCAATGTTGAACATCGATTGAATCAGATTGTTATGAAGTAGCTGGTCTTATCACTATGGACATTCCTGTTTTTGAAATGAATCTTCAGACATTCTGAAATAGATGGCCGCCCTTCTCCCGAATTGGTACCACTGGGATGGTGAATAGGACGACTAGCTGGTCATCGATAGCGAACTTTACTCTTTGGTGCAGCGTAGATGGGTCTTGTAAGGAAGGGCTCTCATGCTTGAATTTTTCGAAATAGTTGGAGTACCCGTGTTGGACACGACACGACATGAGCATGAGTATGGAACATGTGTTGGATCCTTCAAATTTCAACCGGACACTTCGTTGTTTTTGCTTCTTCTCCTTCTTTTTCTTCTTCTTGTTCTTCCTTTTTTTTTTTTCTTTTCCTTTTCTTCTTTCCCACTTTTGCTCTCTATAAACCTAGTATCGTCGTCGAGAGGGTGAAGAAAGGCGACAACGCTAGATTTTACCTTCTTTTTCTTCCTCTCTTTTGTCTTTCCATCTTGAAAATGGATTTCATACAGTGCTACTTAGTGCTCCACTAAATCCAATTACAATCAAATTCCTCATTTTCTATTTTATATAACATTTAGTAATTCCCGTAATTGAAAACTAAACCCCAAAATTCTATTTTATNCTTTTTTTTTTTTCTTTTCCTTTTCTTCTTTCCCACTTTTGCTCTCTATAAACCTAGTATCGTCGTCGAGAGGGTGAAGAAAGGCGACAACGCTAGATTTTACCTTCTTTTTCTTCCTCTCTTTTGTCTTTCCATCTTGAAAATGGATTTCATACAGTGCTACTTAGTGCTCCACTAAATCCAATTACAATCAAATTCCTCATTTTCTATTTTATATAACATTTAGTAATTCCCGTAATTGAAAACTAAACCCCAAAATTCTATTTTATTCTTCTTAACTCCTTATTAAATACTCATTTCCTTTATTGAATAATTAGTTTTAGCCTATTCAAAATGACATCCTGAATTAGTAAAAAAATTGAAGTTTAAAGACGTAACCACGTATCCATGTCTGAGATTTGTACTATTTTTAGTCATGTACCCGTATCCTATATTTTAGAATATAAAAGATCCGACAATAGATACGTACCCGAACCCGATATCCGTACCCAAGTCTGAGCATCATAGGGGAAGGGCCGTGCTGTGTCTGTTTCATCTTCCTCTAAGGTCTATTGTATTGAATGTTCATTAGTGTCTAATAAGCCCGCTGAACTACTAAAAATGACCCCTTATTGCCCTTTAACTGCTACCTGTTGTCTTTGCTTCAATCTTCTCATAAAAAAACCAGTAGGCTCTCACATTTATCATCACCGACGTTGTAATGTTCCAAGTTCTATAACTCGATGCATTACTATATTTCATTTCTTTTTTGTGTCCAGTGCCTTGGCATAGATCCCACAAGAGGCTAGTGAAGAACAACGTGTTTAGTGCTAGTCTTAAGGTTCTCGAGTTACGAACCATAAAACATGCCATGTAATCTGATTTTAAACTTTTAACCTAGGACATGGGAGAATTCAACTTTCAATTTGCGCAATTTGTCGCCATAAATTATCTGACATACCAAACGACCATGAAAAAATATGAAACTTATACAGTATTCACATAACCCATCCACAAACAACATATCCAAATTTCACAATTTATCTCATCCATTTAGTCAGTCAAATTGATCAACGAAGTCACATGTATACAGATCTATGGGTAATATTGTTGCAGATCGTGAGACTTACCATAACTAATTCTAGAGTTGGCCGATCGGCGTGATCATAAGTGGACAGAAAGGTCGGGCTTTCAAACCCAACTGGTTTCGTCTAGAAACTCGAAGTACACACTTCGGAGCGACTGCTTGAATTAGAGGCCAGAATCTGGAATACTGGACAGATTTCCTGGTTTAATCTTAAACAAAATCCAAACGTTGCAAGCACATTATTAACAAAATCTGAGGCTACTAACCTCCATAGACTACAAAATTATTAAACATAAATCAAGATCCTAAATCCGTCAAATCTCATACTTCTAAAGATTCATCAACTAATTAAACATGCAAACTAGGAATTAAAACCTGGGCTTCCCGAATTTTAATCTTTGATCTTTGGTCTGCCGGCACCACCACTCCATTTACCATCCATCCAAGACATTTTAACCTGACATTTGTTAATGGGAGGGATGAGTGTTTTGAAAAAATACACAGTGAGGTACATGCAACTCAGTACAAAATGATAAACTATAAATCCGACAATCATACAATTGTTTCTTTCTTAGAGAAGTGAGACCATGAACAAAACTCCATGCAAGCTCTGCAAGTCTTATATCCTGGAGGTTAACGTTAATTCCCTGTCCGGAAGGATCATTGTCCAGCTACCATAGATGTAGCAACAATGCCGTCCCGCTTGGCCGCTGCTTCTCCAGCTGTAGTGTGCCTTGTTCCCCATTTGCTCAATGGGGCCTTACACGGCAATGTGGTTACCCCTTGCACCACACTCTAACGGCCTAACACCTCTTGTTGTTGAGCCTAGGCCTTGTCAATTTGTTGCTTTTACAAACCATTTGTTATTGTACGTGTTACGTCCTTTCTGCAAGCCCTTCACCTATAGTATCGTTGGTGGCATCTCGATAAGGAACTCAAACTATGCTCTATAAGAGATGATGTGGTGGAAGCGTACAAAGCACACAAACATGAGATCAACTAAATTTGTTAATTCTCAATGACTATTATGAGTTGGACTAGACTTGGAAAACACTGCAATCCTTGGTACTTAAGTTTTAAAGAAAATATAAATACAAAATAAAGACGTATTTTCCATCACTAATCAAATAGCCAAAGTATGAAATAAAATAAGATAGTTGTGAGCCCCCAATGCCTCCTAACCATGCAGCGCTTTCCTCTGGTGGTCTAGTCGATTCTCAAATGCCTAGATCACGTTTTTGGTTGCACCAAATATGTTGATGATTTTCTCAAAGATATATTGACTTATGGAGACGTAAGGTTGTTTCGGCATTAGCAATAGATTACAACTTTGTTACGTGATACCTAATTCGAGAACTTATTATGTCCTATTTTTTAGATTGCAAGTTCGACAATAAATTTTTGATAATTCATTTTTATTATGGATTTTCAAGATGGTTTATTATAAACCTATCTTTGTATTTTATGTTCTTTTAAATTATTTTATTTGTTTGTTTTATGGCTTAAGCCTCGTGTAAAAGAGGTAAAACCCATTGGTCTCAGATTGAACCCTGCTAGAAATCATTCGGCATTGTACCCTCAATTGATTTACACACTATTATACTCTTCCAAGTTTTGCATTCTCAATTTTATCTTACTCTTTATTCTCTAAGCTCCAATTTATTTTATTCTTTGTACAACTCGTGGATTTACATTTTACTATTAATTTTAAAAAATGAATGATATGACAAGCAAAGTATTGGATTTTTCTCCTTATTGTTCTCTTAGATTGCTTTCCGGAGTTTATGACCACCTCATATTCATAAAGTTTTGTTAGGTCGGTTACTGTCTTTGGTGCTGCTTTGATAGGCTTTCTTGAGACTTATTTTTGGCGTTGCGCTAGGGGATCTCCCTAATTGCAGATTGATGTGGCCGACACAGTTTTTAATTCTTAGGATGGGTGCCAATGTGGTGCCTCTTCTGCTACACTCCGAAGATCAAGGCAATAAATACTCAAGCCAAGAACTGAAGGAGTACCTAGCCGCTTTGCTCATCCTGTCATCCAATTTGCTATCCCTACTTGTTCGAGTTGTTTGTGGTCAATCAGACATGATTTGCTCTGATACCACATATAACTTTTTCTTCGAACCTTAACTTGATTATCTTGTTTTTTCCCTTTACATGGACATCCTTTCAATGTTCGAACTGTTTTTGTCCAACTACATGTTGTAAACATGTCAATTCACTTACATGTTTACATTGTAGCTTTTGGTTGTCATTGGCGGCTATGAATATCTTTAAATTTGGCCTCAGACGTAGTTGCTGCTTATAAAATTTGAGATTTTCTTTCTCCTAAAAGTTCTCCAACTCTATTTTTATCTAGGATTGCATCATAGAGAACCATGTTTCAATCCTATACCTATAGCTGGTATGCAACTGATTCTGCTTCCTTTTTTAGTAGGATTTCCTTCATCACATCCTGTGTGATTGATACAGCCTCAGTCACGTGCATCTTTTCTTTATTTATCTCTTGTTAATGTAATAATATGTCGCCCTTCTGGTGGAAAGAAACTGGTTGTGTTGCAGCCAAAATCTGTCAAAAGAGTGCTATTTCAATTGACCCTGGCGATCTTGAAAAATAATGAGACTACAAAACATACACTTGACTGGACAAAATAGGAGCTTGTACTTGGTAAGTGAAATTGACCGTACTCAGAGGTCCTATGCGATAGTCTTGTTCTGACTGTTTTAAGTCTTCTGTTTAGATTTATATTGCTGGAGTCTTATTTTGATTGAAATTTGCTCTTAAATTGGAGAGGGGCGGTAAATCCTTTATCTCTTGATAAGTTTATCTTCTTATTTGGATGAGATAGTGAGAAGCTGTATTTTATTCAAAACAGGTTGCAAGTGCACCATTACTCTTTATTCTACCACAGCCACTATTAGTCTATCCACTATAATTTTTGTGTGTGCATATTGTTTACTGAGTTTTGTTAAGGTGCTCTAGAAAATAAGTTACTATCAGATATCTATGCCCTGATGATGCTCGTTTAATTACTCTTTTAATAGCACATTGAGAGGCGCTTCAGTTGTAGTACCTCATAGTCTACCATTCTGTTAGATATGCTGAGGAAAAAAAAAAAAGTCAAATTATCACTTAAAAGATCAACCTTTTAAGTGTAGTTTAAGCCCCTAAACGTTGATTATTGTTTTTATATTTAACAATGTGAGATTTTACCCTTACTATATCCAACAAGATGGCAGCATGTTTGGATTCACCATTCTTGGAATCCAAATGTTCCTTTGAGGTTTAGATGAATCAAATTGCTCTTTTAAGCTTTTTGGACTGTGATACTATATCGAGTTCTGAGTTCCACCATAAAATGTGAATCTTTTCAGAGAAATATCTTAAGCCCAATATTTTTTTTTTTTTTTT
>CAIGRL010056894.1:0-10120 GCA_903798325.1 Fraxinus xanthoxyloides | reverse complement strand
ATCATCAACAATTCAGAGTGTGTTTGATGGATAATATTTTGGAAGAATGTATTTTGGAATAGTAGATTGAAGGAGAATGTGTGGTTGAAAAAGAAGGAAAAGTTATTGATGTGATGTAAAATATTATTTTATAGAAGAATGTGTGGTTGAAAATAAGTAGAAGAATGAGAATGAGATTTTTGATGGGAATCAAACGGGGGCTTAATATTAATTATTATTATTTTTAAATAATTTAAAATGAAAAACATATAAATAAAATAAAAAATTGGCGCATGTTCGGAGAATTTGGGAATGGAGAACTCTATGTTTTCAATTTTATTAATATTATTTTTATTTTTTTTTCCCTTCTATAGATACCCTCACCTCTCTGCATCAACACTCAACAGAACTTTTTGCAAATTTTACAAAACATGAATGAACAATAAAATAAAAATAATTTTTGAGATATAGAAAGAGGATGGAATTTGACAGCTTGCCTTGTCAATAGAAGAGAAGTCAAAAAAACCATGTTAAATTGTGCATGCCAAAAAAATAAAAAATAAAGAAAATATTAGAATGTTCGGTTCTAAAAGAGAAATGGCGATCGAAAGTACTTCGATTTTTAAATTAAATTTTCGTAAGTGAGAATATAAATTTGTATAAGAAATGGAATAAGCCCTTTCTTGGTGGTCATGTTAGGATAGTTTGCTGGGCAAGTCAGAAAATTTTCTTGAAGAGCAAGACTTGTAGATTGAAAATTACATTCCGACAATTTACAACTAGTTTTGCCACGCATATATTAGTATGAGTCGTGTTAATTTGTGTTTTATGAATTTTTTATTTGAAAACTAAGATGTGACAAGTGCATGTTCCCTCAAATTTCTTATGTTTTAAGAAAGGAAATTTGACAGCACTACGTGCCCAAATTTTTTTCCTACTTGGGCTTGTACAAGTCAGACTACTTATTTTAGACTTGTAACATGTTTGGCAAACAAGTCGACAACTTTTAAATTATGAATAATAATAATTTTTAGGTGAAAGTAAGTACTACTTAAATAGCTTATTTGTCTCTTGAACTTTGGTCCCAAGACTCCAAACACGTGCCGATTTTGCACAAATTTGACCAAAAAATAGGACTTATTCTTAAGCCATAAGCTTCACCGAAACATCACTACATCAAAAATTGTCTTTTGCAATGATCGAAAAACGTTGTTATAGAGCCTTTGCAGCGTTCGGGTGTATGTTGTGGGCTTTGATGTTGCCATAGAGTAAAAGTTTTTTGCTGCAGTCTTTAACCCTTGCCTTTTCCTTTTTATCAACGTTCAATGAGTGTTGCCTTTAACCTTTTAGCAACGTTCATAGACTGTTGCCTTTTCCTTTTTTCGCAACGTTCATTAACTGTTGCCTTTAACCTTTTAGCAACGTTCTGTTTTCACAACGTTCATTGACTGTTGCCTTCAACCATTTAGCAATGATTTTTGAACGTTGTCTTTACTTTTGTGTTCACTTGGGCAACACTTTCAGCTCGTTATCATTTCTTTTCTTGTTAAATCTTTGTAACGTTCCATGATTATTGTCCCCCCTTTTTTCTATTTCTATAGACCAACAAAATTAAAAACAAACATCATCTAAGCACAAGTATTTTAAGGCAATATGAAATGAAAATTATAACTTGATTACGAAATTATCTTAAAGTACACAAAATAAGCATAGAACTCATGTACAATTGCTTCTTCAAAATACAATAAACAGTCTCAATACCAAAACGAGGGCCAAAAAACTAGCCAAAGCAAATATTCTAGTTTGTGAAAAGACAATGCACAAATTAAGTTTTTAAACTCCAAATATGATTCCCAAGAAACAACATCAAAATAAACATCTAATCATACATATTCACTTCACGAATGCGTTAAACACAAAGAAAAACACGAATATGAAAACACAGAAATGAAGAAATCTAGTAAATACATTCGTCAAATGAGTCTAATACTACTCTTTAACCAAACAACAGTACTTCCCATGACTTCAATAAGAACTCGAAATTCATCAGTAGGTCTATATAAGGTCACATGACCCGTATACACTTCCTCAACCCAGACCTTCCAACAATCTCGTCCAAGTGGCATGTGTTGCACTTTTGTGCTTGGGGTCTGTTGATGCAATCTTCCATTCTGCTACAACTTCTTCATCATCATACCGGTACCAGCAATAGTTGACACATTGAGTTTTCCAAAGGTCCAACACCTCCCTGGATACTACTTCCTTGTTGGGACTACAAATTCACAATAAAATGAAATATTCCCTTTAAAATTAGTATGTTATATTCTGAATTTATATTGAACAAACAATAAATAATATAAGATACACAACCTGAGGAGTAAAATCACTTGAACTCATGTCATCTACATTCTTGTTTTGATTCTGTAAAATAATATAAAAATTATAAAGTTATTCCATATACTAAGTTATGCAACGCTATGTTATCATATTACGTATAATGATAAAAGTATATAACCTGAGATCAAATGTATACTAAGTTATGTAATGTTTGTATTTTCTCATAGCCAAGATCAAATGTATTGACAAATTTTTTTATCTCATAAAATGAGTTAGGAAGTGTATTATTCTCTGGCAGCATGTCCCGAACAAAATTTACGAGTTCATCGAAACCACTATCCGATAAACCATGTGTAGCTTTATGTTTAAACATAGCTATCGAAGCTGACATCTTCGTAAACGCCCTACAACCAGGATACAAAGGTGTTTCAGCATCATCAACCAATCTTAGAATCTTTCCATCTGTTCCATCAAGAGGGTTTTCAAGATTTACATCATGTTGTACATAGAAGTTCCTAAACTTCCTACGTGACTCATTCATTTCCACATCGACTAAATTTTATTCATGTGGTAATTCTCCATGAAATACCCAAATAGTATACGTAGGATCCATTCCCTTAATAACCAGATGTTCATACATTGTTTCATAATTGAGATGTTTTAGATTCCCACACTTAACACAATGGCATCCTATCATTTCTGAACATAGATTTTCACGAGCTAGTTCAACAAAATTATGTGCTCCATTTCTATATTGTTCTGAAAACCTATAAGTAAAATGTTATGACCATTTCATGTTAAATTGTTTAAATTTTGTAAGTAGATTCACGAGATCTTATCTCAGACAATAACCTTGATACTTGCAGCCGTGCTTTGTCCATTATTATACTATCAAACGCTAAACAACACAAATTCAAATTGTAAAGTAAGCCCATTAATTTGCAACACACACAAATGAATAACGTTGTTGGAGGCAAGCTATAATTCTATCAAGAATGAAGTAAGCATGTCAGCTAAGAGCAATGAAATAACCCATCCACAAATTTAACTGACCACAAATTTTAAAGTCTGCTAAAAATTTCACAATTTAACGAAACATAAATTTTACCTATTAATTCATAGGTAGCAAAGCAATGATACAAATACAGATAAACAGTCAAATTACAACATTATACTGTCTCAATGGATTTGATGCTTGCAACTCATTGCTTAACATTATCACACACTGCATTCATCGCCACAAGAACCAGCAGCTATGAGCCTTTTATGACATAAATTGAAGTCATACTACGAGCCTTTTAGCCAAACCAGGGGAGTGAGTAAAAATTCCACTTAAAGAACTACTAAAGGCATTACCCAAATTAACCAAACCATCAATTTCAACTAAAAGTCCAATAAACATGTAAAATAAAGCAATTACCCAAATTACTAATATTGTGGGTGTGCCCACCTCAAAGAGGACTGAGCAAGCTGCTAGTGTTAACATTCCATTGTCAACCTCGACGCCCTCCCTCATATGGACTTGGCTATTGAGGGATGAGGCTGACCCCGAATCTTGATCGCGGTGGGGCCCTTTCGTGCGAGAAGATGGTCGAGGACGTCTCGGATAAGTTTGTGGTGGATGACTCGAAGCTAGTGGATGGTCTGGTAGGTCGGGCCGGCAATGCTTGTGGAAGTAGTGCAATTCTATTGGAAGCACAATTTGGCAAGGCTGTAGAAATTATGCAAGGAAGAACGGTGCGAAGCGAAGCAAAGCTGATAATCTCAACACAGATCACAACTTGTTTCTCCTTTCTCTCAACACATATATGATTAGGGTTGATTCGGTGTGTTTACTCTACCTCGTTTCATCTTTCTCTCAACATAGAAGAATGTTTCTCTCATAAACACAAAACACGGGATACAACGCGAGGGATTAGGGTTAATTTGGGCCGATTGGATGTGGGCTATTTGGTTGGATCTTTATTGGGCGGGTTTGGTTATATATTGCAACAGGTTATGAACGTTACGAAATATAAAATACAATTTATTTTTAACAACAGTCATGCACGTTGCCAAAAACTTTAAAAATGATTTTTAACAACTAACGGCAAACGTTACAAAAAAACCTCACATTTAACAACAATTATTGAACCTTGCGAAATAGAGTTTCCGCGACGGTCATTGTCCGTTGCCAAAATTGACATTTCACAACGCGCAATGACCGTTGCAAAAGGTTGGGCTTTCAACAAGGGTCGATGAACGTTGCAAAAGACCTAAAATATGTAATTTTTTTAGCAACGGTCAATTGAACGTTGCAAAAGGAGACAATGTCAACATTCATTAAAACATTGTTGCAATATCTCAATTTTGTCAAGTAATGGCAACATACATTTGCTGAGTGTTGCAATTAACCCTTTAACAACAATCACTTAATGAATGTGCAATTTTTGTTGTAGTGCATGTTCAAATTGAATGATATATCATAGAGATTTTAGCTTTCAATTAATGCGGAAATTTGTTAGGGAATTAAAATTTTCGATGTTAGTAGTTTTCGAAAGTTGACCTCTAAAACAAAATAAAACGTATGTTTAACACGTTTCTCTTGATTTCGTATATTGTCTTATGGCCTTTGACATTCTTTTTTTGGATTGCTTCTCTATCATGCCTTATTTGAACAAAGAGTTGCTAGTTTACTACATTTGAGACATTAGTCTTCGGATGTACTCCAAAATTTGCCTCAACTTTACAGCAACAAATAGATTTCGAATACTTGAAATTGTGTTAACAATTGGAAATTTTTAAACGTATATTTCGTTCTGCAACTTTATTTTAGTATATGTTCTTTATTAACATCAAAACATTTTTTAAATTTCTTTAGATAATTCAACATAAGAGTACTTCCATTATTAGTCTTACATTTTAATTCATAACAGCTACAAGTCCTTGATAATTTTAAGTTTCTAAAATAATAAAATTGCCCTTCATTTTTGGTTTTTGGCTTCTTCATCTTTTAAGTTTGGAACATCGTTATTCTTTCTATATTTTTTTTCATAAACATAGAACTAAAGAGGGAAAACAATGGCAAATTCAATCGCATTGACTAACGACAAATGGTTACATGGACATTTACTACTGACGTTCTTCCTACATGGATATTAAAATATGACGTGTAGTAACCCTATTTACATAACTGAACTATAGTGACTCAATTAAAATTTAGATGGAAGTGAACTCGAATTAAATTAACAATATATTTTATGATATCTCAAAGAACAATTTTATTTTTTTTGTTCGATTAAATCAACCAACAATCCTATTTTCACAATTCTCAGGGCGAATACATTTTGTTTCGATTATAAAAAAAAAAAAAACAGACTGAACCACGAGTGTCGAGTGCATACTCTTACCTTAAATTTCATGCTAATTAGAATCAATAAATCACGCATTGGTATTCTGATTTATGGATAAAAATCAAAAGAAAGACATTTTATCAAAAGAATTGAAATTGATATTTTTTGTTTAGTTAATTAACAAGCACGTGATTAATTCTTAATCATTTATTAATTTAATTCATGGACATTATACTTTCACTTAAATTTTAATTGAGTCAAAAAATAATTGTATTAGTCAAGTCACTAAGGGCCAAATTTTAAGAATTATGTAGAAAGGCTTTAGTAGTTAACACAAGTTTTTGACTCAAGTCAATGTGACGAAATTTGATAGAATGATCCAAATCGAGACAAAATTAAAGTATCACAACTCAATTGACACAAAGTAAACTATATCCTTGTTCGAGTCACATATTTTGGAAAAAAAATGCGTTCTTGAATAGTTTTTTTTAACTTCATTTTTTGAAAAAAGCGTAATTCGACCCTAATAACACCTAAAGAGGGTGAATAGGTGTATAATGCGGAATTTAAAATTACTAATGAATTAAACAGCAACATGTCACTTTTTAATTATTTTCTAAATAATTATTCATATAAGTCAGTTTAGTCCTAAATTTGAATATCGCAGTTGTATGATCATTAATATAATGAAAGCAGTAAATCAACACCAAAATGATTACAGAAAAACCCACTTGGGAAAACTTCATGTATTTTGCTAGTCAATCCACTATAAACGAATTTTAACAACTTACAGTCTACCAGACTAGACAATCCGTACTATTTGATCTCCTGACTGCATTCCTTACAACTCTCCATGGATCTCGTGCTCCCCTATATCAATCCTTAGTCGTTGTTGTCAAAGCTTTCCATGGAATCTGCTACCCTGTAGCACTCCAAACCATGTGAATTCGTTTATCTCCCATAGATCGCGAAGAACAACTCATTCTTCACAGACAGGAACTCCGTCAACTTTTTTAGATCTTTAGAACTCTGACCAAATGTAGAGGAAATAGTGGTTTGATATTTGGATTAATGGAATGATATTTCTCTTACCAAAACTATCTCACACAGATGAATGTTGAAAGAATAATATGAAGGAATCACTTTGTAGACTTTCTCTCTCAATGTTCGTCCTTAAGAATTTCGTATTGAAGAGTTTTGTTATTTAAATGTAGGGTACAAAACAGATAGGTCATTGAAAAAACTTTGAAGTCGCGAAATAAAAATTTTCCGTATGACTAAGTCGCTTGAGCAAAAGGCCTGGTGACAGTCCAGCGACGATATTTCTACTTTTGTAACTCGAATCAAACCTTGGCGATAATCTAGTTAAAATTCGCATCGTTTTCCTTCTTTTCCTATTTTCGAAACCCTAGACCCAAACACTTACCTTTAGATTATTTACACATTAGTCCTTGAACTTTTACAATATATCAATTTCGATCGTTTTGTTCACAAAATTGCCAATTACAAACTATCTAAAACCTAGCAATTTTAACCATATATTTTTCAATTAAATAATATTACGTGTAAATTCAAAATTTTTCTTTATGTTTTAATAACACATTTTCCATCAATACACTAACTAAATACATTTTTATTTTATTTTGTTTTACTTTATTTTATTGACAAAAATAGAGCTCAAACAAGCCCAATATAACAACCCAATAAAATTTGGATGGAAGTATAATGACACTTGGCGAAATTAACCTTTGACCTATTTTTTTAAAAAGGAGTTACTTGAGGCAAGAAGACATGTTGGAAGTATGGAAAAAACACTTTAAGGAATCATTTTGGTGGGAAAAAGAAGTTTTGAATAGTGATTTTTACGAAATATGTGGTTAAAAAATAGGATTTTTTTCGATATACGTGTAGAATATTTTATTATATGAATGTATGGTTGAAAATGATCCTATAACAAATTATAAAATAAATTCAAGGGTGTCAAAAATGCTCAAATTATTTTATTTATTTATTTTTTAAAGAGAAGAATCATATTCAGATTTTGTTATCCATAAAATTTTTCTTCCTTGTCGAGTATAGAAATATTTCTATTGTAATATTTTCGTCATGATCTTTCACGTTAATATGCAAATTTAGGAAATTTTCAATAATTCCCTTTGGAAGTCATGCTCACGCAGAAATTATAATGTCGAATGAAATAATCAATAACATTGGTTAATGTCGATGATTAAAATTGATGTGATAATTATAGATTAATTTTTTAAAAAATTAGTACAGTAATTATTCAAATATCATAAGGAAAAGAGTAATTCTAACGTGGTGTAGTACAAAGAATGGCTTAGATTTGCCTTCGGTAGGGAATCATTGTCCCTATATATAAGCCTCTCACACGAGCTTGCGTCATTTGGTCAAATCATGCTACAATGTCTATCATTAATGTGTGTGTCATTGCCCTATTCAAAGAATTTCTATTGGATGTTGTGTTCGACCAATCAAATCATCATTCCGCCTAGATTGTGGCAAGTGGCCTAGGGTCAATACTACCTTCCGTCTTGACAATCATTACTTTCTTCGAATTGGTGGGAACTATGGTTTTTATGTCAGATGCGACACTTAACTTTTTTGGAGTGATAGTTGAGGATGTGTTGACAATGTAAGGAAACATCTTTCAGTAGTATATTAATGATTTTTTAACATTACGACCTTGTGAATGATCTGATTGGATGGGCTTACGGGATGACCTTCATCCAATATTTTGGAGATCTAACATTTCATTATTTTTCAACCATTTGGAAAGTAGGTCTATTATTGTACTCGTGGTTGGACACCAATAAATAATATATAATACCACGTTTTTATTTGAGTTAGGGCTGTTCCAAATCGAATCGAACCGGACGCGAGCTGATCAATTTTTCTTAAATTAAATATCCGAACGAGTATTAGAATTGAAATCGGCAAGTTGGATCGATGTTAGGTTCTAAACCAAAAATCGAAGAACCAAATTTTCATAATTTCTTAATTTTTTTTTTATATTAAACAAGCCAAATTATTTAATTTTTTTTTCTTGTTTCATTCACCAATTAATTAATTGAGCCCAAAAGTATCATTTTTTCTATCTCATTTGCCAATTACTCTATCTATCCAATTTATATAGACTAATTTTATTTTTTACACGAATTAAGAAAATTTATTTAATGTTATTAAAAAAATCAAATTTTGCAAATAATTATCCTATTTTACCCTTATTTAATTTCCAAGAAAAAGTGGAAAACATTATGAACCACTTAAACTTTCCTACCTTCGAAAATTGTGTGTATGTATGTGGATAATTCCAATGAGTAGGTATTTTAAAATCTATACAATTTCAAGATTAAGGCATTTTTATTCTTGACTAAAACCAGATTTTAATTTAAATTAAAGTCAAACAATCAATATTAACCACATTTTTCATGAATTCCATAACTTTTCAACTACACATTTCAAAAACTTCTATCATAATCTACTAAAAATCTAATTTTGATCCCCACTAAACACCCACTAAGTGAAAATTTTGGTTATAACTAACCAAATTAAATAAGGATACATTAGTAAACGAAAAAAAAAACAAATACATTCTCGATAAAAAAAATTATAGCTATAATTTGGAATAAAAAAAATAATGAAAATCAAACTCTGTGAGAGAGAGAGAGAGAGAGAGAGAGAGAGACGAAGGGAGTAATTAATTGAGCCCAAAATATCATTTTCATGTTTTTAGTCCAAATCCAACTTTTTAACACAAATTTTAAAGAACCAAAATTGAGCGACCTATGTTTTTCTCAATCATTTTATTTTTTTCAAATAATCGAGGTCAAGTGGCCACGCCTCTCTTCATCTTATCATTTATTTGCTCTATTCGTTGAGTTTCTTCCACTTTGATCAAGGTAATTTGTATATATTGGTGAATAGATCTAATCAGAAAACTTGTTATTTGTATACTTTTAAGCCGAACTATGTTATTTTGTAAATGTTAATATAGCATTATTGTCAGAGCTAAGATTGAATATGTTATTAGTTGAATAAATGTAGTGTTATTATAAATATTAACAAATTTAATTATGGTATGAAATTGAATCGATCCGGAACGATTCCATAACTTAATTTAGACTTAGAGGTTTCAATTACTAAATACCCGAAAATCCTGATTCGATTTGATTTCTTTAAAATCAAATTAAACCGAATCGAACTAGGTCCAATCCAAATTTGGGTAAATATCTCAAGATTTTTAGAATATTTCAATTCTTTTCGTATTGCTCTTGACTTTTTGTTCTCCAAATAAACATCTCAAAAATATTAGAATCTACTCTACTCGTATTGCTTGCGGAAAGAAACTTTAGGACTTTTGCAAGTGTTTGATGTATATTATTGCATTTTTGAGTAGTGATTGATGTATAAGAAAAAATTTGAGTTTGTAAGTAATATTATTTTATTGAAAA
>CAIGRL010056883.1:0-23106 GCA_903798325.1 Fraxinus xanthoxyloides | reverse complement strand
TCTTAAAATATTTTTTTCCTGATACAAAAAACACAACCTAAATTAAATTAGGCAAAACGGCTCAATCGATACAATTAGAAATGTGACAGATTATCTCTGTGCCAAATGAACAAACTACCCCATAATCTATGCATTTTACAACATCCCCACAACAAAGAAATATATTGTATACCTCATTTTTTAGGAAAAACTTGGAAAAATTGGAAAGGGTATAGCCGAACAGTTTGAAACAATGAAGGCCACAACTTGCAAAAATAAATTTTAAAACAGAGAGAGAAAAAGAATTGTAACAAGAATGGAAGAGCAACAGTGTTAGACATAGCAAATGGATCTGCAACTTCAAATGGATTAGGCGCAGGTACTCCATATGCTGGTTGCTGGGATGCTCTATATGCAGCATCATCATACAAACTATGCAGTGTAAGTGAATCCAGTCCACCAACCTGCAAAGCAAAATGTCCAGAAATGTAAGCTGTGAACTTTAAAGTGCATATTTGGTATGCACTATTAGATTTTACTCGACATAACAATCGACAACATTTTAGCTCGTTTTTCTTATTTAATATTGTTAGTTGTTGTCTAATCTACACTAGCCAAGACATGCCACAAGTGTTTATAGAGAAAATCAAATAAAGAAACCATCATGGCAATGGTCACAAGTATGTTTAGAAATATATTCCTTGTAATGAAAGTATGAACACACAAACACGAAGATGGGAGACACACGAAGGAGAGAGAATGATATGAATATTTAGCATAACAATCAACAACAAAAGACCTACCAATTGCCTCTCTTGAAATGAAGACAAGTCATTGCTCGGAGTGCTGACCAGCGCAAGTTCCCATCCAGTAGGATCAAAGTCTTTGGCTTGCGAAGCATCAGAACCAAATGTAGTATCCGTAGCATAAAGATATTACAAAATTCCCCTTCAAAGTACGATGAATAAATTTGATAATAAGCAAATAAGTTAAAAGAAAAGAGCACACAGGAAATTTTGGTATGCACTATTAGATTTTAGACATAACAATCGGCAACATTTTAGCTCATTTTTCTTATTTAATATTGTTAGTTGTTGTCTAATCTACACTAGCCAAGACATGCCACAAGTGTTTATGGAGACAATCAAATAAAGAAACCATCATGGCAATGGTCACAAGTATGTTTAGAATTATATTCCTTGTAATGAAAGTATGAACACACAAACACGAAGATGGGAGACACACGAAGGAGAGAATGATATGAATATTTAGCATAACAATCAACAACAAAAGACCTACCAATTGCCTCTCCTGAAATGAAGACAAGTCATTGCTCGGGGTGCTGACCAGCACAAGTTCCCATCCAGTAGGATCAAAGTCTTTGACTTGCGAAGCATTAGAACCAAATGTAGTATCTGTAGCATAAAGATATTACAAAATTCCCCTTCAAAGCACGATGAAAAAATTTGATAATAAGCAAATAAGTCAAAAGAAAAGAGCACACTGGAAATCCTAACCAGATGGAAATATTGCTAAAGCCATTGCATTGCTGTCCTCGATAGCAGATGCATCAGGTGGAGTGACATTCAACTCATGTCTTACATGCAGCAATGCAAACCCCTTGCGTGTCCCGTAGTTCAACAAACAAAAGTTTTTCNCATTAGAACCAAATGTAGTATCTGTAGCATAAAGATATTACAAAATTCCCCTTCAAAGCACGATGAAAAAATTTGATAATAAGCAAATAAGTCAAAAGAAAAGAGCACACTGGAAATCCTAACCAGATGGAAATATTGCTAAAGCCATTGCATTGCTGTCCTCGATAGCAGATGCATCAGGTGCAGTGACATTCAACTCCTGGATTATTTGAACACAGTAAACGAGTGCAATTGACGGAAGAAAAATGCAGATATCAATTTTCCAGTGAAGGAACATCGTCTTGTATATAACTCAACTGAACCATTTCAGGATATTCTTGATATAAGACAAGCATAAATGAGGATCAAAAGTATCTTTTTAATTACATAGTCCAATTGGAGAAATCAAATACAAATAATGGAGACGTTGTACGAAGGCTGGCAAATATTGTTGCCATCGAATTAAATAACTAACCAAGGGCATTATCGGAACAGAAACCATTCGTGGTGCTTCTCTTATATACTCCTCCATGGTAACTAGAAAGGATTGTGGAGGCTGGAAAGGAAAAGTAGGAACAATTAATAAGGTGTCACCTGGATAGCAACATAAATAATGATACAAGCCCAAGGCTCCAAATCTTCTGTGATCTACATACCTCTCTCAACATAGGGAATTGGAAATTTCTAGCAAGTTCAAGGCCTTTGCACACTTCATAGAAACTAGAAAGAATACCAGCAAAATCAAAGTAAGAATAGCGGAAACCTGCATGACTAAAAAATCAGCAAAATCAAACACCTTTTAGTCTTACACAAGTCCAGTAACAAAGCTCCCCTATTCGTATATATATATACCAGTTTACCAAGAGAATAATTACACATATCTAGAATTCCACAAATCATTACACTACTATAAATACACATAAGCATAAAATAAATATAAACCAAATATACAACCACAATAGAAATTAGAGAAAAAGCAATACCTGATTGGCAGATTCTCATTCCTCTAATCATTTACACACAGTAGAATATGCGTTAATACTAAAACGAACCTTCAAACTGTTGAAGTATAATCTCTTAGCAACAACGCCATCCACATAATCCATACTTCTCAGTACTCCATCTGCAACACAGAAGGAAAAAAATGGTAAAGAAATGGATATGAATGCCATGGTGCTAAGACGAGAGGTGTGAAGCAGAAAATGAGAACTTGATACAACCAAGAAGGTGAAAGAGAAACCATTTTTGTTAATGAAGATAATGACCCACCAAAGATGTTGCGTTAATAAACAATTAATTCCTGTTTCTAAAAAAGGGTTCAAATTACACTCGAGAAGAGAAATTTCAATATCCAAGCACTATTATGTCCAAAACATCACGACAATGCTCACATTGTCAAACAAAAATAGTTTACGATTACTCAAATGACACTTTCCAATATTCTAAACCACAACTCCACATAATTAATTAATCAATCTATCAAGGTGCAACAACTGCAATTCGTCCAGCGATTGAGCCAACAATATTATTCAACTCCTATTAATCAAAATAGAAAATGGGATAAACCAAATAAATCATCAATTTTCGCAAGCTCACTTGATTCTGGACAAAATTTCAGGTGATCCATGGTGGTACTGGATGCGCTTGATTGAGAGGAGTGGCGTGGTGGTGGTCCGCGATCGAAACGGTGGCCGACGACAGTGGAAATATGATGAAAATCGTAACTGGTAGCGCGGTTTTGGGTGGTGATTGGGACTGTTTTCGGCAACTCCGTGGCCAGATGATGACAAGAGGTTGAAGATGGAGGTGAGGGGGTTCGAATGGTAGCGCGGTTTGGTGGTCTCAGTGGCCGGTGGTGGTCGATTGTCGAGGAAGAAGGCGGCGGTTCTTCTGGCTCTCCATTCTCTAACACAGTTATGGAGAAAGAGGGGGCGTTTTCCGCGTTTTGAGATTTTTCCGTGTTTTGGCCTGAAAACACACAAAACGTCTTTTTTGACATTTTGAGTTTTCAAGCCAATTTTTTTTTGTTATTTTCAAAAATTCGTTTTTCAAAATAAAAAAGAGAACGCTTTTTCATTATTTTGAAAAATCAAAAATAGAAAACGACTTGAAAACAACAAAAAGAACATGCCCTTAATGTTCGTTGGTGTTAATTTTCTGGTTCAAAGAAAAGCACTGGTACTTTCCAAAAAAATGGCTTCTTTACAACATAAAGATTGTGCATCAACCTTTCTTTTTGCATGGGCATTAAGGGGAGTAGTCATAAAGGGAATGACATACTGAATTCTTGCAAAAGAAAATAAACTATGAAAGATTCGTTACCACATTATTCATCTTCAGGCAGTCAAGCAGAATGATCTCTTATTGGCATGGCATGGCATGGCATTTGATAATGCTTGAATATGACCAAACTTGTGTCCCATTTGATTATTGAGCCTTCGGTTGAAAGATTTAATAATAATAGACTGAACCCAGTTTGGAAACCGCGATTGACTGACTTGAATTATAAGATCTCGAATAAAAGAGTACCGAATAGAAATCAATACAAACCATTACAGTTTGAATTATACAAGAAGAAAACCTAAAGGATCTGCAATTTCTTGAAATCTATTAAGAATATATATGCAACATACATCAAACAAATGAAGCTAACATTTAGAGCTTGTAGAGTAGGAAAAAAACCTCGAAGCCGAATAGTGAAAAACATTACGGATATTACAAAAAAAATCCCACCCAACAAGTAAAACCAGGACTAGTTCGGACATTTTAAATTCGTAGTAGTCTCTCAAGGGCTTCAAAGAATAGAGGGGCCATTTCAGGGCTTGGAGTTTTGATAGCACACTTTAGACCAGGGAGTCCGATAACTGCTGTAAGTTCAATTAAGAAAGGGATTCCTCGAGGAATCTGAGCCGAAAGATACAACACCTCCTGATTCGTGTGCTTGCGCTTGGCAATAAAGAACATGTTGGAAGCAGCCAGCCGTTCTAAGGTTGCGTCTACGCTGTTCATTACAATCCCGGGCAAGTCTACTGAAACCTCGTTTGAATCAGGTAAAGACTTCCATGTCTGCATTTTTTATTGTGGAAGTCGTCAATACCCACAGATATTTGACAAACAGCTAATCAGACATCTTAATGGAAAACTCTCATGAGTCCATGAAATAAAAGTTTAGCAGTTTATCTCGATTAGTGAACATCATTTTAAGACACATGGATACTAACACAGATTTTAAGCTTATTACCTCAAGAAAAGCGGAACGCTCCATTCTTCCTTCTTCAGTAAAGAAGACCAGCAACGAAATGTTGTCATTGAAGTACCATACAGGTTGCTGATTGTTTTTCACAGCCACCTGTAGAAGTGTATTTGGAGGACCTGGAGATGTATTTTGAAACAAAACCATAGGCAGAAGAGTGCTTGCAGATGTTTGAGGATGCAGTGGAGGAACCTGATTGAAAATATAGCATCAATTAAGGAAAGAAGATAGAAAAAGAAAAATCACTTATGACAGAAGTAATAATTACCTGGAGTGGTCCAGCTGCAGCAAGGCCAAATGTATTCTTGTTGAACTGAATCATAAACCCATCAAGGGGAATCTGGGAGTTGTTTTCGAACAACATACTATAAAATATTTGCCCATCTCTTCGTACCAGCTGTGCACTGATTTGTAGACCTTGACCGGTAGATGCCGGTAATACAACAGGCAAAGGAGGTCTGCAATCAAAGCGAAAATTACATGAGTTTTTCTGTGAAGCACACCCTAAAGGAATTTTAAAAAATAAGAATATCCTGAAAAGGCAGGATTCTAGTGCAATTTCCAAATGACATCAATGATTGGGATGTATTCAAGTAACCTCTTTTTGCAAGATGGAAATGTACTTCAAAAAGAAAAAAAAGGTTAGTCCCAATATACATACCCAGAAGGGGTTGCAGGCTGATCAACAGGTACAATAGCACTGTTATTTTCCATTCCCATCAGGTCAAGTAAATCTGGCACAGGTGCAGGAGCCGCAGGCACAGTTGGTGCAGCAGCTGGCTGCCTTGCAGCAGCATACTGAGCACTACTTACTGTAGGTGGTGGTGATGCGCCAGCAGCATGGGAAGGCGATTCGGAATATCCTCCTTCACTTCCATCGGGAAACTCTTCTTCCTCGGTTCTCTGGATGGTCTTCACACGAGTTACAAATGCATCTGGGGGCTTGTGATAGACAGAGGATAATGTAGCAATGTTGGCAAGAAGCTCGTCTAGCAGAGAAGAATCGAGTTGATTTGAATCGTCACTGATCACGGGCTTTTCAGCCAAAACAACATCTTTGGCTGACTGAGAGACAAAAGAATACAATGTAAACATAGAAGAATAATGTATGTATAAAGTATACTGCTCCTTTATGGCAACCCCCGCCCCCTCATATAGGCACAATCAGCAGACGACAGTACACATAACAGATACCACATTGATACGCAAGCTAATTACAGAAAACGATCCCATTCCTCCAAAGATAATAGTGAAGGTGCTGAAGTAAAATATCTTTACAAAACAAAGGGAAACAAAGAGAAAGAATTCAGTGACTTGTCTGAACGAAAAACACTTTTTTTTTCCTAAAATCCCAAATGAATATAAAATGGAAACTGAGTATTAAAGCAGATCAAGGGGAAAAAATAAAGCAATTACACACCTCAGGATCAGTTGAGAGAAGACGCCAATATATATATGCACGGTCTCGCAAATCTGGGTTGTCAGTCTCCACGGTGGCATTATTCAAAACAACCTATGCATATGATTATGTACAGTGAAAATCCAGTTCAGGATATATACCAAAAAGAGAACCAAAACAAAAAGTAAAAAATCCCAACTCTACAAGAACCGTTGATCCACCGTTAAAGCATAAGATCAAAGTTGCCAGAAGCTTTAATATTCTAATATAAAATGCTCAGACGCAAATTCATCAAAACATTAGAGACAACAGGTGCTGTTACATTTTTTTATCTTCCAAATTATCATATTTCCTCGTATAGATTTCATTTGTTTCAAAGCACAGCGACGAACCAAATATAAATGTCACTGTCACTGGTTTGTTTAATTTTAAGGAAGGAAAGATAAAGGAAGAGTGTCATACGGAGCAACGGGAATAGAATGGCATTTTATGCATTTTTCCTTTATTTTCTTCTCCCTGTTGAAAACCAGCTTTAACTAGAATAATCTCACTTTCTTCCTCGCATAAACAATTGTTAGTAATGTATTGGTTATTTTCTCTGGAGCATTTTGCAGAATTACCATTTCTGAGTATTGATGATAGCCATTCAGAATAATGCATTAAAATAGTTTTATGATGAGGAAAAGTAAACTACATGAGACACCATGAAAAATGTGTAAATGTCAGAATTTGATGCCAACCCACTGAAAAAAAGCTCTTTATCAACAGTTCAGCCAAAAACACCAAGCAGACAAGGCATTGAATGTAAATGTTAGCAATCAACAGTGTAGCAGTACTTATTTCAGAATGAAAAGTCTTATGACTAATAATCTCTCCTCTCAATGGTTTCCAGAGTACGAGTGGTAGATCATTGTTGCAAAACCCTTGTCAATGAGACATTGGGTGCTGCCATTGAAACATAGCATAACACAAATAGGAAACAGGATTTAAAGCACAAACAACATATTTGGAAAAACTTTTTAAAGCTTACAAGTTTGGTCAAAGTCATTTTTGACCACGCATTCCATAACACCCACAACTTTTATCTACTATTTAACCACACAATCCTTCGGGGCCACTGGCATTTAAAAGCTTAGCAAGAAAGCACTAAGATCTAGAGTCAGTCTTTTGCATGCTGTAATTCTGTTTAATTATATCAAAATACGTGAACAAAAAGGTTGCTTAATCTACTTCCATCGTGTCCTCCTCTCATTGAAGTTGAAACTCTCCACCCAGTTCTACTCAACCTGTGCTCCCCTACAATGATAACCTGTACTCTAACAATCCTGAACCAAGATGGATCAAGGCACAGGAAGGTGTCTGTAAAAAAAATACCTGAATCATCTGCTGTGGGCCTTCAGTTGGCTTCTTAAGGAAAAGTTTCACTGTTGCTGTCAGTAACTGCAATTGGACTTGTGGAGGTTCCTCAGGAAAAGTCTCCAAAAAGCTTTCGAGCAGCTCATCAGCATTGTCAATTCTTTCAGCGTACTCACCAATTATCCAGATCATTGATGCCTTTAAAACAAGAAGAATCAGAGAACAAAAAGTACATACAGAAAGAAAAGCCAAAATCTCAGGTTTTGTGAATACCTTTGCCTCTGGCTCGTCCAAGGTGTCTAAGTTCTCACACAGTGTCGCAATGATGGATTCATATCTGAGAAAGAAGGTAACATTATCAAAATTTGGAAGAACAAGAATCACATTATTTGACAACAGACTTGTAAACATTCGTAGTCTCCAGAATACATGATCAACAAATTAAGAGAGAGAAATAACGCTTACGTGTTGGGATATCTCCTAAATATATCTCTAATAACTATTATAGCTTCCTGGACAACATAGTTTACTTTGATCTTGATCAACTCAAGCAAAACACTAATACACCGTTCAGCTGCCCTCTCTAGCTTGATGGCACAGCGTCCAATAGCACGAACAGCTTTCCTGACAAAATCTACATCTACTTCTGTAGCATACTCTTTGAACTCCAACAGGACCTGCGTAAGTGTAGCGGATGAAGTGGGCCATGAGAGTGAAACAAAATCCAGAAAACACCACATACTATAATTAACTTCAAACAAAGAAAACTTACCTGGTCTATGTTTCGGTCAGACGCAAGCTTTATCATGATTTCTAACTTTTCCATCTTCACATAAATTGGATCATTGTACTTGCAGAAAAAGACCTAGAGAGGAGAGAGACAGTATTTGTTAATCCACCTCCATATTCAAACTATAAGTTTCAGGAAGAGCAAACATCAGTGTGTACAAAAGTAATGTCACACTATATCACCTTGATTTCATGGGCGAGGATAGTTGGTCGTTTCTGTACAATAAGGTTTATGTTTCTCAATGCAACATATTGAATCTCAGGTTCTGCAGAAAGCAATGTCACAAGAGGAGGAGCCATTTTCTTGCAAAGATTTCGAACTACATCCGTGCTAGTGATTAGTTCCATTTGTAAAAGGATCATCTGCAATATTATTCAAAAAGAAAATATTACAATTGAATTTTTTATAGTAATGGCAAAGAAATAGAATTTGATTGTTAAAAAAAATGACGGGTCATATCTAAATAAGAATAGGACAAAAAGGAAAAAAGTTGTGAGGAACTTTTGTCAACAATGATGGAGAAAGTCAAGCAGAAAGGATCATCACCTTGACGGCTGAAAGAACAACTGCACAGTTTGCATGCTGTAATCGAGGAGTGACTCTCTCTACTATATTTTCAGCTTCACGAGCATCTTCTGCTTTATACTTGGAAAGAGCATCCAATATAAACACTTGACCCCACCTACAGTTGATACCTCTTATCAATATTACTTGAATGAACAAAAAGAGAGCATCTGTTAAATTAACCTGCTCCAATGCGACCTTATTTTCAGGACCATAGACTATTGCAAACAGTAAAAAAGCATCCAATTTACAAGAAATTCAAATCTAACAAAAGCTGTTGCCAAGGGATCAACCAACACAGGCCATTAAACTACAAGCTCCTATTCATTAACATTAATCCCGACAATCATAACAAAACACTCGTGTCTTCGAATCGCCAATTGGATAGTTTACATTCAACCTCAAGTAGATGTCTGTAATTGTGCAAGAGCCATGTCCAAGCAATATATTTTACCAACAGAGAAACAGAGTGACCAGAAAAATTGATGAAGTAAAATGCTGACCTCAAATACATCAAACCCTGCTATTCAGGGCCATTCGTATCTAACATTATGCTAAAAGGAAAGCAGATTAACTTGCAAAGCCAAATCTCTGAAACTATAGCATCCATTGATCAAGTGTTAAAAAAATGTATTGAGATAAAAATTGTAACCAAATATTATACAATCAAGAATAGGTTGACAAAAAAACAGGTATTGTGATCACAAATCCCACAGTGAAAACCAAGTTACCTCTGAGATATACACCCAGAATTATCAGCGTAAAATCCTGTATTTAGAATGCAAATAACTAAAGACGTTGACATTGAAATGTCAGGACACATTCTGCAACCCTTTTGTAAATGTAAAAAGTAAAGATGAAAATGAGGCAATATCTTGCCACATCTAATATTATTGAGGTGTGAGCCAATAATTGAGTAAAAAAACTGGCTTCTTTTCTACTGAAGAGACCAACATCAGCATGATCTCTTCTTCTTTTAGATGGAACTACGGTTAAATTTCCGTCTAACACCGACCCAAATTAATAACTGACACAGGAAGCACATAATGCAAATATAAGTGGGACCTTGCGGGTGCATATGATGTTGGGTACTGGACGCGTTTGAATTTTTTATTTCAACTAGCAGCAAAAATGGCATATTTTCAAACCATAAACTCACTCTGTGCATTCATTTAGAGCAGTAAGAAGTTTTGAGAGCGTGTGAGTGGTGATTTCGAAGATGGGTCTGGTACTGTTTTCTTGAATCTCAGCAAGTGCTGCAACAGCATTTGCAACAACCATTGGATTGTTGTCAGAAATCAAATCTTTCAGAGCTTCCAGAAAACCTCTATCCTCAACTAGCTCTGCATTTATGTCGTAAAGTTTAGCAACACAAATAGCCGCTGTCTTGCGAACATATGGATCGTCATCCTGATAATGAAGAAATAAAAGGAAATGACATTGCTTCGTCAATAATTCACAATATACTGGAGAAGAGTAAAATATTTCAGTCATCAATATAAGTCAAGTAGTCAACCATGAACAAGGTATATTGGAAACCTGGAATGGACGCAAGAAAGGTAACTCTACCTTGAGGCACCTCTGAAGGGGATCACACAAATATTCTGTAATTTTATCAACACGAATGCACCCCATAGTCCTCACAGCCAAAGCACGAATAAGAGGATTTGGGTCCTGTGAATCCTGTAAAAAAAAATGTTCATTTGCTATTGATCAAGGACAGCCATTTTGGAATTGCTTCACACCACACAAAAGTGAACATCAATAATTTATCAGTATAAAATAAATTAATATTCCTTAAAACAGCAATTCTAGCTACATGTACCGTATAGTAAAGCTAAATGCTCGTGACAAAAAAAATTCTACAATTGTAAGCAGTAGTTGTGACAACGTTATGGGTCAAGTCGAGAATGGATAAATGAAATGTAAATTTGATTTTAAGAACAAGAGATGAAGGGTATGCTGATAGAAAATGGGTAAGTCAGTTTGCTGAAGAAGCTGGAAGTGAAGAGAAGATGAGCGGAGGCTATAGCCAAAGAAGTGATGGATATTGAAGCTCTGACAACAGCAAACAATTATAAAAAGAAAGGCACGTATAATAGGCACAAGAGAAAATTCTGAAATGAGGGAAACTAAAAATTGGAGTTACCCATAACTATAGGTTAGGTAGAGAATTACACGTATTCTCCTATTTTAACCCTAAATAGAATCCCAGCTTGAGAAAACATGTAACGATGTGCAACCAAGGCATTCATAATTTTCTCTGGAAAGGAAAGATTGTCCTTTTAGGAGGCCCACGTCCATATTCTTGTAGCCATCCCCTCAGATTCATTTACAAAATTGGATCATTAGCTTAAATAACCAATAACCAAATTTTCTAAGAAGACATCCTTATTTCGGAGACATAATTATTATGACTTTTAAAATTATTTAACCTTTTCTAATGCGAAGGATAGCAAGCATTGTAATCCATTCTGTACTTTTGTCTTTGGTGCATGATTATTTGAGAGGTTTGGGATAGGGGAAGAGAGTTGAGCCAATTAGGCTCGATGATTAAGAGAAGCAACGCCTAAAGAGGCTTAATCAGGTACTGAAACGTTTTACCTCCGAGAGGCAAGATGTAAGTCACATTACAAGCAAATAAAATAGTTAAAAAAAAAAAAACAAAAAACCCCACTCATATTAAGTTATAATCCATAATAAAGCAATTTATCAAAATTAAAAGTTGTTGAACTCACAAACAAACAATGAAATAGCACATTATATAGTCAAATTAGTTATCACATAACAAAATTGATAATCCACAACAAAACTGTTAATCCATCCCTCGTTTAGAAAAAAAAACTATTAGTGGAGTATGCCTTAAGTCCAGCCTCGCATGAAGCCTTTATCGAATGTCTCAGAGCTCACACCTTAAGAAGTGGGATTAGTGAGACTTGCATCTTAATTTAATGACATTTACACCTTGACTTAGTGATGCTAATGCCTCAAGGCTGAGCCTTAGAATGGCTAAGGTGTTCGCTTGTTTCAATTTGTCTAGCCTTTTCTTGGCATTTTATAAACTTAGTTTAAACTTTTGGGGTATATTTTATAACTTCAGAATATTCTTTTTCAGATTTCTATCTTCTTTTTTCTGCACGGAAGGTAAATAGGTAGGAGAAGATACCATTGCACGTGAACGACAATGGAAATGAATGAGAATAAACTAATAGCATGTTTGGGAAGTATTTATAAAAGGTTTCAATTATAAATATATAAAAATGAGTGGTGAATAATTTGATGGTACTTGTGGATTCTCCAAAATGTGTGAATAGAAAGTGGCATAAATGTTATAAACATGAGCCAAACATAGGCTAACAGAGATGAGGAAGATGACACGAGAGTCAAACACGTAATCATTATCCTAAGAATACCATTTTCGTCATTTTTATGTTTCATGAATTGTTTTATTAGTTTGTTTTGAGGCTTACACCTCAAGATGTCCCTGACGCTTACACTTGCCTCACAAGGGTTAAGCATCTTGGTACCTGATTAAAAAAGCGATAAACTATCCATATCATTACTACTAATAGAATTTTTAATAGAATCATTAGCATATTGGATTCCCTTGTCATCCTCCTCATCAATTTCAATTTCTTCCCTTCTTTTTCCTCGTCATCCTTTCTAATGGTGCATTCCCCTTGTCCTTCCCTATAAATGCAGAAAAAAAGTAGACAAAAATATAGACAACAAGAAGAAAATATAAGGAATGAAATGAGTGTATTGTCAATGTTGCAACTTCATTTGGACGGAATTTCTCACACTACAGTTATAGGACTGGAAAATGCTTGCTTGCTGTGCTTTATTTTACTTATTCAATTCTTTCTCTAATTTTTTAAGGTTGGTTGTATTAAAATAGCCCAAAATCCCGTCACACACTCTAGCGCATAAGAAAAGCCAAAAATGCTAAAGCTGGTAATAAAGTTCCAAAACAGGGCAAGACAAATAAGCGCACAACTTTATGGTCTTGATGCTTATGCCTTCATGTGCACTTCATTTTGAGGCCTTCATGAAGTGCTCTTAAGGCTGCACCTCAGTAAGTTCAAGACATGAGACTTGACAAAGGGCAACAGAGGCCTCACATGAGGTGATTAATGAAGGCCTCACATTAGGCCACCTCAAGGTGCTAGCCTCAAGTGCTTTTCTTAAGACAATGAGAACGAAACCTAATCATAAATGAAACCCTTGTTTATGAGGTTAATCCTAAAATTGAGTTCCCATTCATTAGATGCCAAATACCACTATGATGATCTTTTTCTAACTCCTCTTAATTGAAAACATGTTTAGAACATTGTTTCTTGCCTCTTTTTTCCTCATCTGTCAGTGTGTGATCTTTTTTTCTTTTATTGTTTCACGTATGTTAGTTGAAGAGAGTTCTAGAGGATACAACATACAAATGTCAATTGTACATATATTCCTGTTCATTGCAAATTCTATCACCCCACCCCCACCCCCAAAAAAGAAAAGAGAGAAAGTGAGAGAAAAATAACTAATCAATCCACTTAATATTTCCCAAAATATCCACTTTAATCCCTAAGAAAAACCACCATGTAGATCAATACCCAATGTTAGGGATAAAATATAAATTGATGTTTCTACACCGAAAATTGTAAAGAACAGGAAAAATAAATTCTATAACATCAATATCAAGATATCTGATGCATTTTCAAGGATCATTTTCAGTTCAAACGTTACCCAAAGCACCTCTTTTTTCCTCCATCAGGTTCTTTTCATGAACCAGATGTATCAATCACCTAACTGACCATTGCCCTTTCCATATTTGTTCATTGACACTCCAACAGATGGATAAATAACAAGGAATAAGCATTCAGGAATTCAGTTTAATTTTCAGATGAAAGTTAATCAAAAGCATCATTGAATTGGAGTTTAGTTAATAAATTTTACAGAACGTCGAATGACACTTAACAAAGGAAAATGATATTTTCACTTCCTTGCAAAAATGTTAATACCTATATCCACAAGACCATAACAAAATCAATTGCATAAGACTGAAGTTCTTCAGCTCTTACCTTCACAAATGTATTTACTGCAAGTATAGCAAGATCAGGCTGGCTCTTAGCATAATTGATGAGATATAAATAGACAAGTTTCTTGAGCTCCAAATTTTCTGTTTGCATGCAGTTCACGACGTCTGTGAACAGGGAGGACACATCCTTCCCCACTGTCATTGCAGCAATCACTTTTTTAACAGCATCTTTTCTCTTATCCTGCACCCAAAAGAATTAAAAACAAGAAAAAAAAGGGTCAAAATCTCCAATTCAAAGCTAAATAAATGCACAGACCAAAAGCTCATATTTTCATAAATATGCAGATACCCAGTTATCTCCATATTGTATCGAAATTGAACGAGTGCACAAACACGTTGAGATATAGATTAGTAGAACACTAAAACCACACAGATCAATCCATCAATTGAAAACTAAAATCCGTTAAAAATCATAAATCAATAAAAAAAATAACTAGATCTAACAATCACTACTACCAAACCCGCAGTGAAAATGCAAAATAAATAAAATCACGAATTATTCGATCTAGATAAATACAGAGTAAAACACCAAAATGTTCGGAAAAATTTATTAATAAGCCAATCATGTACGTATCAGAATTAACTATATAGGAAATGGGACCTTGTACTGAGAATTGAGTTCTTCTTTGAGCTCAGGAATTTCACCCTTTTTAGTTGTGGAAAAGTACTTGGAATCGTGCCCGCTCATCTCTGTTCGCCGGAGAAGAGGACTCGAGGGCGGGCTAGACGGTGAGAGAGATGGAAAAATAAAGGTTAGAACTTAGAAACGTCAATGAGGAGACTGAAATTTGATTTTTTTGCCATATTTAATTTAGAGAAAATTACACAGTTGGACCGGAATTTATTTTCTGAATAGTAAATTGATCTCCATCTTTTAAAATGGCGTAAGTTGGTCCCCATTTTTCATTATCCTACATATATAAAAAGAGTGAAGATCCTTATCACTGTAGAAACTATCGTCTATACAAAACGATGTCATTTTGGTTTTGCCCTTTTCCCCCCTTCTCAGTCGAGGCAGTTATTTCTTCTCTCACATTCTCCATTTCTCCAAACAACATCCCATGCGTCTTTCCTTCATTCTTCACACAACCACACAAAATCAAACCTTCATTTTCTATTTCTTTTTTTTTCTCACGATTTTGACCAAGCTTCAATTCTCTCCTCCCCCCTCAAAACAAGTACTCCTTACTCATTTTGGGGGATTAGCGAAGCTCTACGACAATTATTCGAGTTTTGTCTATTTTTTTCCCAATTATTTTTTGCTTTGTTTTGGGTTGGTTGATTCGAAAAAAAATAATTATTGGATGCTGATTAATGGGGGGTTGAGCTACTGAGTTATTGCGATGATTCGGGGGTCGTTTTGGTGGAACCAAGATGAATCGAGAAGGCCGGGTCACATCTCCTTCGGGACCCGTGGACACAGGACGAAGAACGAGGTTGAAAGGAAAAAAGGAACACCTTGAACAGAAGAAGAATGCAAATATAACAATCACTCAGAGATTCACATTCCAATGGTCATGATTTTTGGCTGAATATTTAATTTATTTATTTTGTTCTGGATATGAAATGAGAGTTCTATACAACCATTGAATTTTTTTTTTTAAACTTCAATTGAAAAGAACGAAAATCTTTATTATTCTTAATGCACGTGGAGGGTTTTTTAATCTTGACAATATCATAGAATTTTGGGTTTATGCTCTGTGAATTTCTTTCAGATTTTTTGTTGGGATAATTGTTTAACGTGGATTAAAAACCATATCCTTTCAATGTTGTTATTGAAAATTTCGGGAATGTAATTTCTTCTTTTGTTTGTGTCTATTGCCTTAGTTTGCAAGGAGGTTAGGTTGTTGAATAATAAACAATAAATCCTACGTATATAAAAAGAGTGAAGATCTTTATCACTGTAGAAACTATCGTCTGTACAAAATGATGTCGAGGAGACGAGTACTCCGTACTCATTTTGGGGGATTAGCGAAGCTCTACAACAGTTATTCGAGTTTTGTCTATTTTTTTTGCTTTGTTTTTAGTTGATTGCTTCGGAAAAAAAAAATTATTGGATGCTAATTAATGGGGGGTCGAGCTACTGAGTTATTGCGATGACTTAGGGTCATTTGGGTGGAACCAAGATGAATCGAGAAGGTCGGATCACATCTCCTTCGGGACCCGTGGACACAGGACGAAGAACGAGGTTGAAAGGAAAAAAGGAACACCTTGGACAGAAGAAGAACGCAGGTATAAAAATCACTCAGAGATTCACATTCCAATGGTCATGATTTTTGGCTGAATATTTTATTTATTTATTTTGTTCTGGATATGAAATGAAAATTCTATACAACCATTGAATTTTTTTTTTAAACTTCAATTGAAAAGGAACAAAAATCTTTATTATTCTTAATGCACGTGGAGGGTTTTTTAATCTTGAGAATATCACAGAATTTTGGGTTTATGCTTTGTGAATTTCTTTCAAATTTTTTTGTTGGGATAATTGTTTATCGTGGATTAAAAACCATATCCTTTCAATGTTGTTATTGAAAATTTCGGGAAAGTAACTTCTTCTTTTGTTTGTGTCCATTGCCTTAGTTTGCAAGGAGGTTAGGTTGTTGAATAATAAACAATAAAATTGACAAAGAAAATGAAAACTTGAAGATACAGAAATTGTTTGTTTAAAGGTTTTAAGATTTTGCAAGACAAAGGTTGAAGAAGAGTGGCTGAGCTGTAATCTAGAATTTGGGTTTAAGACGCAGAAAGAATAGTTAAATTGATGAAGAAGAAAATTTGGAATTGGGGGCACGTTTGAGACTTATTAGGACCTGTCTTTAGCTTTCGTACTACGGTATTTTTAATTTGGGTGATTATTAATGCTATAATGGTGAATAAGGTTCACAAAATTTTGAAATAAAAAGAGGGTATCTTTCAAGCAAAATGCTAATGCCAAAGACAATCTATTTTAAGATACTTGGAGAGATTTAGATCTACATCACTCCGCGGCACGCTCACTATCTTTCGTTTGCTATCAGGTAAAATTTTTATTAGTAACTGATGATAATTTTATATAAAAAACAATATTTGTCATGCCTCTAGCAACATAAGGCTTAGATGTGATGGTGGTCACAAGTTACAATTCCCAGTCATCCAATTATGAATTCTTTGCACGTGTCTGGCCTTTGAAAAATTTGAATTTGATTTGCACCTAAGGGTCTCCTAAAGACTAAAGTTAAGTAAATAAACGCATAATCTCTTTAGAGATTAAGCTTTCAGACATTATTGTTAAAAAAAAATGGTAAAACAAATGCCTCTTGACATTTTCAGCTTTTCTGTGAAATCTATTATCTGATTATTCATTTCGTTGAATATTGATTACTCATTTATTTGAGGTAGAATGCTTAATGTATGGGTGGAACCAGTTGCCATTTTAGTTCGGATATAATTAAATTTCCACTTATTAATACATAATGTTCCTTTTAGTTGCCTGTGGTTCAGAAATTTTCATGAGATATAGTGAACAGTGTGGTTTTATATTTTTGGAAAATGATGGTTCACTCATGAAAGTTCTTTGACATTTTCTTATGCATCTTCTTGGACAAGAATGACAATGTGTTTTCTATTCTGAATAGTTAGATGTGAAATCATTCTGTCGCCTTTCATCTTTTCTGAACTTGCTTCAAACGCTATACCATTTTTTTAAAGTTTTTTAGGCTGACCAAACTGTATTGAGCTTGAGACCAAGATATGGCAGCTATGGTGGAACCATATTTCCGGGCCCTCGCTTTGATCCATCCTCGGAGGCAAATACTGATCTATCGGTGTTGCTGCGTCCCCATGGCGGTGGTCGTGCTTCATTCCCTTTCTTCAAGGTTAATTTTTTTTTTAATTTCACTTATTTTTTCAGATCTAGGGTTTTTAATCCGATTGTATCCTACTTATGTTTCTTTACGATTTATTACTTATATTAAAAAAGATTCAAATTTGGATTCTTTTACTGAAGACCAATGAAAAGATAAGCTACTAGATCAAATTGAAACTTATATGACATGTTCTGAACTACTATGTTCAAAAAGGCATTTCTTACGAAAATGCCGAACTGAAAGCATTACAATATATAAATAGTGTTCTTGAACCAATTGGAAAAAACATAAATGAATATAAATTAGTTCCATTTGAAATAAACATGGATGAAAATGAAAGGTTAGTAAATATGATTGCTGAAGAAATGAGGGATTGCTTCACTGACATTGAAACTACTTCATTAGTTGTATTAAATAAAGAAGAGCAAGCTGCGTATGATGCAATTTTACCTAGAGTTTTCACAAATGGAACATGGTTGTTTTTTTTAGATGGCCCAGGAGGAACATGGAAAACATTCTTGTACAAAGCATTATTAAGAGCTGTAAGAGCAAGAAATTTAATTGCATATTATACCTTGTCTTGCTTGCAGAAACAGTAGGTAAGCATTTAACATACTAATTACTGTAGTATTAAATTTATTGTTGAATTTACTTTCATACTAACATTACTAATATAGTCTAATACCATGTTGTTTCAGGCCTAATTGTGGAGTCTTTGTGCTGAAATACATAAAATGCTTCATTTTAAGACACCCAATAGAATCAGTTTCGTCAGACAAGATGGATAGATACAGATGAAAAATTGCAGTAGATGTGCTTTCAATGAATATTTCCTACATCCTCGTTAAATGTTTATAAGGTTCGTTTTCCTAACTGTCCATGTGCTAGCATGAGTAAATGACTTATGAGATGATCCAAAATGATATTAATTTATAATTTATCTTTTCTTTATCCGAACTTAATATGCCTAATGTTTAAATTTAATGTTCACAGTGATGATACAAAGGCTGGACTTAAGGCTGCTACTATTTGGTTGGTACTTGGTAGTAGATTGATGAAAGTTATGTGAGGTATTTTTTCTGAGCCAGTGGATGTAAAATTTGCTTAGGGATGTAGACTTTCTATGGTGAATCGTGCCAGCGTAGCATAGTGAATGAAATTTACAGTTCAATTTTAGATGCATGGACTATATTGCTGATTTTTTACCATCCACCGCCATTCTTTTAGAAATGAAATAAGCACATTTGGAAGTTGAACGCAAATAGTTCTTGAGCCCAAAGGGTGGATATCTCCTTTTCTGAGTTTGTGATTATGATGAAAGCAACGTAAATTGAGTGCAGTAGTATTTGTGACTTATTTGATTTGTAAGCATTCTTATGAAGTGACTTTCATACATTATTGGATCTCTTGGATTCTATCTGTATGTCAGATAAAATTTCCTCTGGCTGTGGTAATAAAAAGGCCGGACTTACGGCTGCTACCATTTGGTCGGTAATAGAGTGATGAATGATTTGGCGAGGTTTTTTTCTGAGCCAGTGGATGTGAGCATCATACAAACTATAATACTTGAATAGCATATTTGAAGAAAATATATTAATATTTCCTCTATCTCACATGTTAATTTACATTTTTGACTGTATTACTCATTTTTCAATTTTGAGTACCACCTTTTATGATTGAAAATTTTATGCAAATATCTTGAAGCTTGAACTTGGTATCTCATTTTTTAAGCTTGTGCATTTAAGGGCAATGTAAATACTAAATTGTGGCGGTGGAGTATTCGTGACATTAAAATGACAAACTAGAGTTGTGTGACACGCAAATATCTGTGCTTCTCTAAGTCTGCATTCGTAGAAATTATACTTTTTTAACAATTTATTTTACATGACGTGGTATGCTACATTTTGTCATCGATTACAGGTTACATCTATTTTGTCATCGATTACAGGCCTTCTCCCCGGTTCGCCATTCGGGTTAATTCGGATGCGGTTACAGCTTATATACATTTGGGTCGGACATTCGATAGTTCTTCTTCTTTTAGACCTTTGCCTTCCAACATAAATGTTGCTTTCTAGTTGTCGCGGGAATTCGAACTTTCGATATTTCGTAGAAAACCCTCCTCATTTACCACTGCGCTATGCCCGTGGGGTTGATTTTTCCCCTCTTTTATTCGCTTTATAAGTGGCGTTGGCCCATTTTATCTTACTTGATGAGGTAAAGACGATTGGACGAAAAAAACTTTTAGAGAGAAACGATTCATATTTTTCATCTTGAAATGGTAGCCAAAATTTTGAAATGACACATAATTATTGCACATAAATTATTAATTAAACGTGTTTGATTAGTTTAATTTTCAATTTAGAAAATGATATGAATATAATATTTTAGGAAAATATTGTTAGTTGACAAACTTTTTGAAAATATTTTTTATTGAAAAAAAATGTCAATTAAATATCTAAAAAGTATGAGTTCTGGTGAAAAAAAATGATATTTTTCATAAAAAATAAAGTCAATCAGACATACTTTTAATTGACATTTTAAACTTTGAGGTCCAATTTGCTTAGGACTAATGATGTAATTTCACCTTTTAATTTTTTAGTAGATTTTGATAAAAGTTGATGAAATGTATGATTGAAAAGCAGTGAACCCCATGAAATATATGATTAAAATAAATTGTTGAGGATCAATTTGCTAGGGATTGATGATGCAATTTTACCTTTTAATTTATTTTTAGTAGATTTTGATAAAAGTTAATGAAATATATAATTGAAAAGTAGTGAATCCCATGAAATGTATGGTTAAAATTAATTATTTACTTTTAACTTAAGGTACGTTTGATTGCGAATATGCAAATAAAATAAATTATAGACAATTCAATTGTTTAGAACTTATTTGTATTTAAATTATTGATTAAATGTGTTTGATTAATTTAGTTTATAATTTAGAAAATATTATATTTGTACACTTTTTACTGTGAGAGAGAGAGAGAGAGTTATCTCAAAAATAAAAATCGTCAATCTTTAAAGAAAATGTTTTCTATAATTTTGAGGAAAATATGATCACATGATCAAAAGTTGAACAATATTTTATATTAAAAAAATTGTCAATCAAACGCCACAAAAGTAAAAATTTGGATGGAAAAATAACATTTTTTTTCGTAAAAAAAAATGTTTGTCAAAAACACTTTTAGATTAAAAGTTTGATTTTAATCCACACCATGCTAAATAATTAACTTCGGCAAAATTGTTGGGCTGGCGGCTGGGCCCGAAACGGGCTGTGACCTATTCAATCTGGATGGGCAATTGAAGTTGAACAATGCTTCTCTGAGAACTGACAAAAATAGCAGCAATCATGGGCATCTGAAGTATGTATATATATATATATATAATTTTTTTTTAAACGGTTGTGGAGGGAGGGATCCATNAAATTTGGATGGAAGAATAACATTTTTTTTTTTCATAAAAAAAATGTTAGTCAAACACACTTTTAGATTAAAAGTTTGATTTTAATCCACACCATGCTAAATAATTAACTTCGGCAAAATTGTTGGGCTGGCGGCTGGGCCCGAAACGGGCTGTGACCTATTCAATCTGGATGGGCAATTGAAGTTGAACAATGCTTCTCTGAGAACTGACAAAAATAGCAGCAATCATGGGCATCTGAAGTATGTATATATATATATATATAATTTTTTTTTAAACGGTTGTGGAGGGAGGGATCCATCCAACACTCGATCTCAGATGCGAGAACAATAATCATTAAAAATCTGGGACAAAGTGAATTTATCATTGTTGAATAAAATTATAATGCAATAATAGATAAGATTTTAGCTTTGGGTTAATTATGCTACCGGTCATTGAAGTTTTGAATAATTAAGAAAATGATCACTATTTTGTTACGATAATAATTATTTACACTAATCATTATTTGATCTAAAAACTAACCCTATATCATACACAACACTATTAATTGTCAATGTGTCACAATGTGACATTATTTATTATGTCAAGTCAGCAAAAATTGTTGTTAAAAAGTAAAGCATCGGATAACTATACGATTTAGGTCGGGCCTAATAGTTGAGTGTCTAAGAGCATGAGGGAAATATTCTACATTAAAAGATCGAATTTTTGGTTAGCTTGGTTGATGGAAATAGTGCCGAAAGTTGAGCTAGATGAGCAAGCAGAACGGGAAAAGAGACAATAAGTCCCACTGCCATTACATTGGTTAACTATACAATCTAAGTCCAGTACTCAGACCAAGTTGTATTACATTTTATCATCTAAACTGTTTAATCCTCAACTCTTACCTCCTCAATTTTGTTTGCTTGTCGTAAAAAATAATTCTGTTTTGTAAGTTGTAACACGTTGGCACTTAATGGTGCCACTTAAAATTTAATGTTATCCTTTTTACGAGCGATAATTAGTGTAACAATTAAGAACTCCTATTACAGTAAGAAAATAACTTTAGTAACTGTTTGCATAATCATTTAAAATTCAATTACCACTGATATAGTTAACCCGTTTAGCTTTTGTGGGATCCATCTTAACAAACTCGTCTTAACACGGCTAAGGGTCTGTCTGGGAGAAATTATTTCAACAAGAAAAGGGATTTTTGGACCTTTTTTTTTTTTTTTTTTTAAAAATTGTGGAACGTGACCTGAGAATGATTGGTCAGCACCACGATTTTATGGTGAAAAGAGAGTTTGGAATTAGTTTTATTAGGAAGGTACCCCATTGACCATAATAATGGTTTTGTGCAAGTTTTGATCGACTTGTTCTTGGCACTTATTGCTCGTGTAGTGACATATTCCCAATTCTCTTCACGAAATTAATCAAATCATTTTAATTTGAGATTTATTTAGGAAAATTGAGAATCAAGTTAACTATCATATCGATAAGAGCGAACTCTTTAACTTGTATTNTTTTTTTTTTTTTTTTTTTCAAAATTGTGGACCTACTATGACACAACAAAGTCAAATATTCTGGGCAGAACATTGTAGCAACTGTTGGAATTTTACTTGAAATCGAAAACAAACACAGCCTAAATATGCCGGTGTCTAATTCCTTTGTCATGTTTCAGTTCAAGAATAAAGAAATTGAAGTGGCGCTCACCAAAGATGGATAAGAATAATAATATACTGCAGTTCATAATCCTCAAGTATGTGGCAATTAAGTTTTCAGATTTTAAGTTTCAAAAT
>CAIGRL010056824.1:0-11028 GCA_903798325.1 Fraxinus xanthoxyloides | reverse complement strand
AAAGATGACCCGAGGCCAACTCAAAAGCATACATGAACTTAATCATAAATTGAGGAATGCATAGGATGATTGGAGGAAAAGAATGAACAAAATAAGTCAAGACAAGAGAAAAATGAAGTTAAATGATCAAAATAAAGAATTTTGATAGTTAACTGTACCATGCAGCCGCATGGTATAATTAACCAAGTGGCCGCACACATAGTAGCACGGAAAAAATGGAGGAAAAGTTTTGTTCCATGCGGCTGCATGGAAAATAACCATGAGGCCGCATGGAAGGTTTTCGGCGAGAATTTTCTGATTTCCTTTGCTCGTTCAAACTCTTATGAAAATGAGTCTAGGGTAATTATAAAAGCTAAAAATCGTCCAAAAACTAGGGCTACACATTATTTGAGAGAAAATGGCATTGAACAGTAAGGAAGAAGGCAAAAACGAGNAGTTAACTGTACCATGCAGCCGCATGGTATAATTAACCAAGTGGCCGCACACATAGTAGCACGGAAAAAATGGAGGAAAAGTTTTGTTCCATGCGGCTGCATGGAAAATAACCATGAGGCCGCATGGAAGGTTTTCGGCGAGAATTTTCTGATTTCCTTTGCTCGTTCAAACTCTTATGAAAATGAGTCTAGGGTAATTATAAAAGCTAAAAATCGTCCAAAAACTAGGGCTACACATTATTTGAGAGAAAATGGCATTGAACAGTAAGGAAGAAGGCAAAAACGAGGGATTTCACTCCAAAATTCAAGATTGCAAGATTTAAATTCAAGAATTGAGTGATGTCTTCTCCTAAATATTTTTCTTGTTCTTTTATTTTATTTATATTATGCTAAATTCTTTTTTTATTAGGTAAACGATGAACCTTGCATTGTGAACTTTTAATTTCTATTTTGCAATTTGATAACGAAACACGTTGTTTGTTTGGACAGTTATGGTAAGTAATTTAGCATTTGGTTATGATGGAGCGTAATATTAGTGTTTTAGGTTGGTGTTGTGATGGTAATAGTGAATGGTGATTTTTCGAAGTAAATATTTTGTTTTTTAATGATTTGTAATTTTATTTATTTATTTTTTGTCTTTAGATTAGTTCCTTTCGATTAGCTAAAAAGAAAATAATTTAACATGAACGTCCACTCAAGCCTGTTTGGGAGTTTTTTTTTCCCCCACTTATTTTTCCAGGAAATATCGGTGCTTACTAATTTTTTTGGTATTGATTTTGGATTATTTAAGAATTAATTTAATATTGATATTGCGTAATTTTTATTATTTTTCTCAACCCAACAAATCGTTGAATTTTTTTATCGATTTTTTGAATTCTCTTCTAATTTTAACATTTATAAATTAATTATTTTTGACTAACATATTTTTTGTTCAAAATTAGCTTGTAAATAAAAATACATTCATTAAAAAATTATTTATGAGCAAAATCTTTTTTATAATTACAAATTTACTTATATAAAAATAAATACCTTTGTGTAAAAAAAAAAAAAAATTATCCACTTAAAATAAAATGTAAAAAGAAATGACTTATAAGTAAAAAATTCACTTAATATGTAAAAATTATTTAAATCATAAATATAAATGATGACTGTATAATTTACTTATAAGTAAAAATATATAATTATGAGCAAATATTTAATTTTTTATGTTAAGTTGTAAATAAATGAATTACTTATAAGTAAAATATCAATTGTAAACAAAAAAATTCAAACAAAAAATCATAATTTGAAAATATTACTAAGGGCATATATTTAATTTTATTTTGTTAAAAAAATTCAAAACTGTTAAATAATAAGCGTGAATTGAACTATTTTAAAAATAGTTACTAAGCCATTATTTGAGCACCATTATAATTAAATCTTGGGATAAAAAATTATTTTATAATAGTAACTTTTTAAGAATGTAAAGATTGAAAAAAAAAAGTTTTAAATTTATATGTAATATTATTTGATTGAAAAATATATTGTTAAAAGAAAAAGAAAGAAAAATGCATTTTCAAATTAATGAAATAATGAAGCCCAAGCAACAGCTAAAATTCGGTACTTAAAAAATATATCTATAATCAGTACCCAAAAACTTCCAGGCAGCTAGGAAACGGCTTTGAATCTCAACTAATTGAAATCCCAATTTAGTAACAACTTAATGCATATAATAACAAACATTACATACATAAAACAGAAATCGAGCAGATAGGTATGCTTCTCAGTTGGCATTTACAATAAAGCCATTATATCATTAAGTTCGCTTCATAATAGTAATCTATTTACATAATACATATGTAAGAAACAAACTATTAAATTTAAGAGAGATCCCGAGTCTCTTTCCAATGGAGGATTCTGCGGCAAATTATGCACTGAAGCCCCTGTGGAGAGAGCTCCAAGAATTAGAAGGGAAGCTGACACAAGCTTGTGCTGCTGCCTCAGCCATCTGGTCCCTCCCAATGCCGGCATTGCAGATGTTAGCAATGGCACGCGTATGTTTCATTCCGTACTGGGACAGTGATCCACAATGCTGCTCAAATGTTCTCACCTGCACAGGAAATTATGCTTGATAATACTAGTAAAAATAACATGCTTTTGTCCAGTTTATGGGGTTAAATCAATACATTCTAAGAAAGAAGAGTAATGTCATTTAACACCACTGGTGTAACACCAGTTTAAGTGGTACCTAAGTGGCATTAAATGATTTGAGATACAATTAAATGAATCACATAACTTCACCTTTCATTGAGTCCATCACATTATGACACTTAGACCAATGTTCTAATACCACTGATGCTAAATATTTGAATTTTGCTATACCCCTTGTCTAAAAGAACTTGAACGTAGAAGTTGTGTCAAAAAAGATGCATTGTGGTCCGTGATGTTTTATGTTCAACCCCTCATCTCAAAGCTTAAAACTATTAAAGCTTGTTTGCAATCCATTTTTATAGTAATATTATTTTGGAATAGTAAATTAAAGGAGAATGTGTAGTTAAAAAATAAGTAAAATTTTTGGGTTTACATGTAATATTATTTTTTTGAAAAATGCGTGGTTGAAAAGAAGAGAGAGAAAAACGTATTTCAAGAAAAATGGGCATCAAACAAGGGCTTAGAAATGGGACTCTTTTGTTTGTTTAAATTTAGTCTTCAACCCAGCCCTCGTGAGCCAGACGGGTTCAGTTTATCACTTAACATCCTGAATATACTGATCCCGGGACTTCTACATGCTTCGATATCATGTTAAATTATCTCATCAAATTTACCAACTGAAAATAAGTAAAACCAAGTAGATTAGATAAACATGGTACTAATGTAGTGAATGAGCTATGAACGTTACCAGGGATTTAAGGCAGCTCCAGTCATCAACTAGAGGCTTTCCAGCAGGCCGAATGGTCTTCAATTCTTCAGGACCTTTCTCGATTCCGAACAGAAGTTTTCCAATAAGTTCCATACTGCTGTCAACGTGTGTTCTGTGTGCCATAGCTTCGGCAAGCTGCTTTTGAGCTTCAAATTTCCTAGCAGAGCCTTCAGGAGCCTTGAGGAACTGCCATGTGGGATAAGGATGAGTAAATAAGATTTGCCCACAAAAGGTGGTGATATATCAAAACTTGAAACTCTCTCAAATCAACAGTGTCATGGGATGAATTTATCCAGCACATCAATTATACATACACATCAAATTGAAGGACAGATTACGGCAAATGAATGTAAAAATTTGATTCATATTTACGTATACGTGTTTATATGTTTGCATCTGATTCTTTAAGCAAACCATGGTGCACATTACATTGTTTTAGGAATTCTTGGAGCTTCTACACAATTTCTATACATTAACCCCAAAAAGCTACCATCTAGAAACAAATGTTGAAGCATAAAAAGGAGTCGATATGGTAGAAACAAAAGCAGTGCATACCTTATCCCAGAAATGCAAAAGATCAGCATCTCTCTGGTTAATGGCTTTTGAAGATGGCCGCAGGGAATTGTCATCCACAAAGGTGAAATTATCATTTGCAGGATTTGAACCCATATACAGGAAAAGATGCTCCAAGCTTAGCTTTAGATCACCATATTGCATGACATGGGATCCGTAATACGAATTATCGCTCGAAGTTCTCTTTTTAACCTAAAAATACCAACATAAAAAGTCCACAAGACATAAGCAAAGGGACAAATGATGCTACGTCAAGTATTCCGTGTTATACATTGAAATTTCAATTTTCTCACTGCTACCTAAGTGGAACTAGTTTAAACAAGCTGCTAAAGTTGAACATATAGTTGGGCTCAAGATCTTACCAGTTGGTATTGTTGCTTCAAAGTTTCAGTCCGCAGATTGTGTATATCACTGCTCATGAAGACAGAGATTTGAATGTCAATTGACGAACACAAAGCCAAATACGGTAAATAAATACTAGTCATAACCCCCTCGAAATTATATTATTATCAAGATAACCTTATTCTTTTCCTCCAATTTATCCACTATATGATGCTACTGATTCTGCTTAGCCAATTAATATTTCTGCTTCCAGCAGATGAAGCTTGAACAAGCCAACTAAATCACGACTAGTGATGCAAATATTTTTTTCCCAATCTGTGTTGATCTTTTAATGATGACCGACACAATAAATAAGTAATGCATACCTGTCCTCCATCCAGGCAACACTATACAAGTCACCCAAGCAGGTTTCGTATTCGGGTGGAGGACTAAGATCGTCTCCTGGGCAATAGGTTGCCCAACTGCTCTCTTCTGCATTGGATGCAGTGGTTGCATATATATCCATGCCTTCAGGAAGAAGACCCTCAAAGATACTTCCAGCTTCACAAGCTTCAACGTAAAATACCTATTAAGGGGAGAAAACAGCAAAATTGTAGTCCTTGCTTGACTAGAAAATGTTTTACTCGTCCAATGAAATTTATAAAATAATTTACCAAGTGTTTATATGTCCCAGACGCGTGCTTCTTTTTCAAAGCACCTACCAGGTCATCTGCATAGAGGTAAGGCCTGGTAGGCATCCCTGAAAACATATGAGAATAAAACAAATAAGCAACTTGTATAACTATTACCTCTTAGAAAACTGAAAGTGAATTCAAGCTTTAGTGATATGCAAATGAAATGACAAAGTAGGAATGAAGACTTCTAAAAGACCACCAATTTTTGCAAATGCCAATTATCCTTCACACCTCAATAAGGAAAGGGAATAACAGAAGGTATAAGGTAGCTTTGAGATAAATGACATAGTAATCTGAAAGCAAAAGGCCAAAATCAGTAAGTAGTCATGCCGACAAAGAAAAAACAAGTGCAATTCTTCTAACCACACATCACTAAAACAGAAAATGAAATTTTAAGTGCTTTGCATTACATGCATTTTCACAAATCACACACACAAATGCCAATTAATAAAATAAGTGTAAACTTCTGAATTTAGAAAGTTAAAATAGGGTCTGCTAGATTGAAAAGTTTGTGACTATATTTGGAAAAACAACCTTTTTCCTTTTTACAATGAAATGTGAAGATATGTGCATGGTGGTTTATGTTTTTATATTACAACATAGGTCAGTAATCTATATTGCAATTTTAAACTTCTCTAATTTCCTTCTTGGCATCCATTCCATGTTGATACACTATGGCATCTGCCCAGAGTAACGTATTTCGAATTCTTCGAGCCATTGCGTATAAATTGTATGGGATGTAGACCTACCTCCAGATGTCTCAAGAACTGAGAGTTAAGTGTTGCATACGGCACACGAAAGATAAGGATACAGTGAGCTAGCCCCAGATAACTAATAAAGAGTAGTTAAATTGACTTGAGTTGCATGATGAAAATAGAGAGTTTGCAACAGTAGATAATCTTGAAATTGTCCCCTATGAAAACTGGAGACAAACAATAAAAAGTATGATATTATACACTCTATAGGTAATCAAGCACAAGTTGGCTACATTAAACCATTCTAGTGCTACATCTACCAAAAGATGCTAAAGCATATATAGAAGGAAACACCGTCGATAAAGTTATGTGTCAAGTTCAGGCCCAAAATGTAAAATACTCTTTTCTACATAAGATAAATTACTACCACAAGGTTCATTTCATTAAAATAGATTAGTATGTATCGAAAAACATAAGCCAATAAAGGGCCACATAAAAAAGAAAAGAGTTATAGGATAGCTACTGACCTAGTAACCCAGGAGCACCATGATCGGAATAGAATATGAAAATATGATCATTTGGACCGCTATCCACAACCTTCCCACTACCTCCAGTGAGTGCAGTTCTATTCCCGAGGATTACAGCCAAAAAGTTATTAACAGTAACATCATCTCCAACATAATCCTGTCTCAAGGAAATCAGTTCATGAGGAAAGGAAATTCAATTTCAATACTCCACAAGCTACTTACATGCTCAGAATAAACAAACCTTTGGGACTCCTTTATAAACATCCGCACCATGAGGGTTGTTAATAATGACTCCAGGCCTAGGATTCTCGATATCATAAGCAATGTCATCATACATGAAGACTACAATATTTTCCTCTTTGAGACCACCATTTTTGAGGAGTTGATATGCATGGCATACATCAGCCTAAAAAAATGTACAGCCTTATATTAAAATGAAAAACAGCAATAGCAATATGTAATTTTACATTTTTGTCTTTATGAGTGGGATTCTCTGATTGAGGGTAGGCTTCCAAGTGAACATTTTGCGTTAGGAGTATTTGCAGTTCCACCAAAAAGGTCTTATTCCCATTATTTAGGTGTCCAGTACAAGAATCTTACATTTTTCAAGTATAAGGTACCAGCAGCCAGAATATTAATTGATTAATATCTTGGAACAAATATATAGATTTTGAAAATATGGTGAAATCTACTCGTCCAGAATATTTTTCAGTTTGTTTTGGTTTTCTGAATTTGTTTTATTTTATTTTATTTGTTTATTCTTCTTAGTTTATAAAAAAATTGCAAAATAATTGTCATCTCGGTAGCACGAACACTTCAACTAGGACAGCGGGTACGTTTCCCACACGTGTAGGATATCGACACATTGGCATGGTCATTTTACTTTACCAAAATATAAAATATTTTTTACTAAAACTTATTATTAAATATCGAATAGATATTCATATTTAAAAGATTCTGACGACAAAAATTAATAACAAGTATCTGGTTTTCTCATGTGGAACCATGCTTCAATATTATTTCTCGATGTTCTGTGCACATGATAGTGTTAACATCAAAGTGGTCCTCCACGTAAACGATTAAACAGAACAAGTCAAAGAAGAGCTAGTGAAAGATCTCAACACAAGTGTAAACATAACACCATGACAAGCAAATTACACAGTTGTACCCTTGTAAACAAATTAATTTTAGTTGAGTAACTGGAAAACAAAACAAATTATAAATTTTTCCGTATGGGTCAGCTGAGTTCCTACATTTATTACAGACATAAACAACATATTTTGGCTTTCAAAACAAAATAATAATAATAGAATAAGATATTTTGACTTTCAAGAATGCTCTTATATTACTAACTATTGTTGATTTTCATCCCTATCCTTTCCTTTCATCAAATATTTCGGGTAAATCAGACTTCAACAAGAGAATTATTAAATTATGGAAGTACAAAGTATTTGTTCGTGTAAAGTATTATTTATTTTATTTATTTCGCTGGCTCAATTTGAACCTCACATCCCAAAACTAGTTCTAAATTACAATGTTTCAGCTGATGTCTCAATTCAAATTTTCAACAAGAAAATCAGAACTAAAACGAGAATCCGTCCCTATTATAGTCGAGCTCCTTGTCATCGCTCATCAATATCAAGGAAAAACGTTGAACAAAATTCAAGTTTCTTGCTAATAAGTAAATAAAATAAATAAATTGTTAGAAGGGCTAATGATCACCTGGTGCCGGTAATTCCAGTAGCCACTGGACCCAGCAAGCAGGACAGCCCATCTGGTCCCTATAGAATCTTCATCGACACCGGAACCGCCGTTGCCCGATATTTCAAGAGATTCCGATGGCAGTTTAATTATATTCCGGCCATCGGAGATAGACGCGATCGAGAGTGCGACGAGGAAAAGTACACCGGCGGCGTAACTTATCATGATTCACAGGCGACGATGAATTTTTTTAATAAATATTTTGGTGGATAAAGAATGACGAGCTGTCGATGTATTATATAGACAAAACGTAGCAAAGGGGTTTGAGCTGGGAGGGATCTCCTACGTTGGGGATATATGCAATTCATTCCAATTAGATTTTGTTAACGAAAATTTTATGATTGGTCCTGAACGTGTTGTCTCGGTAACAAGTTGATCCCAACATTTTATTCTAGGTGTAATAGATCTTTAATGATACATATTGTCCAAGTTTTGGTGAACTTTTCTCATGATCCTCATGAAAACATCTCTTACTTCAAAATTTGATATACCCTCGAATTGAATAACAAAATCTATTTTCATAAAATTGGAAATGAGATAATCATGTGACATTTTCAATGAGTATTTGTATTCTTTTAATAGTCCAGTTTTTTCTAATTTCGGTAAAATCTACCCCTGTTTGACAATTATATTTTTAAAAAAAAAAATAGTGATTTTTAGGAGAATGTGTGGTTAAAAAATAAGGAAAATTTTCGATTTACGTAAAAAAATATTTTATTATGTGAATGTATTGTTGAAAATGAGAATATAAGTAAAATAGTTTGCAAAGTATGATTATCAAAAGGGGCACAAACTACAACAATTATTATCAATATAAAGTTTATCGATGAAATTGAACTAAACTGGAATGAAATGCTTCAATTTTGTTTGATTCCTTTTTATAATTAAACTAATTGTAAGGCTTAAACTATTGTTTAATCCACGATCCATATCTCAAGTGAGCATAAATTATTATTTTAAATCATTTTATTTTAAGTCATAAATTAATGGTCGGTGTAATTGAAAATCATAATTTTAAAATTGAATTGAATTTCGGCTCGATAGGTAGAAGAATCATTCGTTTCTTAATCTTGAGAACTACAATCAATTGAATTTTAACAAGAATTCCGAATAAAATTGCTCAACCATATTAAGAATCAATTGTCTGAATGAAGGTGTGATATTCTAATGTTGAGGATTAACTTGCACCTATAAAGTGTATAGGGATTATACATTTTTCTAGTCATAAATTATCGAGGATGACTAAATTTTAAAGGATTTAATTAAAATTTATTAAAAATCTCAGTTGGAGATGTCTAACTTTTTTTTTTTACTTTTTTAAAGAAATTTAGAATTTATCGAAGAGATTCTTATATGTATTTTTAAACTATCCATATGAATCATTTAAAATTTCTCTATAATTGAAATCCTTAAAATTTCACGAGCTATTGAGGATACATATTTTTTTAAAAAGGATTTCATTGAAATTCCTTAAAATATTAGTTGGACACATAAATTTTAATGAATTAATTTCAATTGGAATCCCTGAATTTAGAAGGACTTTTAATTAAAGACACCCCCGTAATCGTTGTATCGTACGACTTTGTCGGCAAGTGCAAAACTTCCATTGGTCATATGCAGGAATTGGCAGTACAGGATTTGAGCTCGTGGATGGATTTCTTTCTGATGTGACGCGTACGGTGAGATTTTATACTCGTATTGGTTGCTTTTCTATGTGGCCATATTGCCGGTTTGGGTCAATACACGGGACAGTGAACGATATTTAACTTATAAAATTCGATTTCGATTTGTCTTAAAATTTTAGTTCGACACAACATTACTTTAGCCTCCGTTTGTGTTAGGGGTATTACGAGGGTGTTTGGTAGAGATTAAAATCGGATTAAAATTAAAAAATTAACAGTTATGATTGACTTTTATTAGACGGGTGGGACCCAATAACGACTATATTTTCAATTTTAATTGAATTTTAAACCGTACCAAACAGACCTTTAAGTTATGAATTTCATCAAATATATGATTAAAAAGTGAATAATTTTTTTTTTTGCAATAAAATATATTAGCTAACTTATAATTTTAATAAAGTTAAACCAAACATAGGTTTAGCTCCTGTTTGAGCCACGATATAATTTTCATTCTTATTTTTCTACTCACTTTCAACCACACATTTTTCAATAAAATATTTTTTTTATTACATCAATAATTTTCTTCATTCTCTTTCAACCACATATTCACCATCATATCACCAAAAAATATATTCTTTTCATTTTATTGTGCATCAAACAGAGGCGATCGAATTATAATCTACTTTGCTAATTTATCAAAATTTTAGATTTTCTTGGCTAAAATTCAGAACGAATTAAAAGAGTGTGTGTGAGAAACGTAACTTTGATTGTGAAATTTGACGTTTTGTCAACAATGACTTCTAGAGTAATTGTTAAAGCTATATTATTTTAACTTATCGATCCACTAGTAGGGACAAAGAAGTCATTGTAATGGTTAATAATGGAATCTTTTAGTATCTTGCAAGTCACACCAACTGATCGCCTTAATTTGCTTTTTTTGTGGTCTTCATTTTTGACCTTTTTTTTTAGAAAAAAAATCTAGGCAACTTCAGATTTTTTTCAAGTGACGCTAGATGAAAATTGGTTATGATATTGATCATTTTTGACCAATACTTTTAACATAACTCAGTAATTCGGATACGAGAGTTTTTAAGACAAGCATATTTTGTTCATGTTTGAGGTTCATTTTTTAAAATTTTATATTTTTCAAACTCGTTTTTATTTATATATCATTTCAATAGTTTATTTTTTCCAACTTTTAACCACGTGTTCTACAAAAAAATTACTATTACAAAATTTATTTTTTCCAAAAAAATGGGGCCCAAACAAAAATTTTACTACTCAAAATAGATAATCACCTTAAAATTAATTTTGGATGAACGAGATATTTAGGCCAAAATCGATTTAGCCCCTATTTGGTATACATTAAAATTTTCATTATTCTTCTACTAATTTTCAATCACACATTTTTCAATAAAATAATATTTTTCATCACATCAATAACGTTTCCTTCTTTTTCAACTACACATTTTTCATTATACGTTCTTCCAAAATAATGTGG
>CAIGRL010056819.1:0-15334 GCA_903798325.1 Fraxinus xanthoxyloides | reverse complement strand
AAAATAATCTTACACTATTGGAAAAATATAATAGAGATTATTCTTTCGATATCTACAGCACTGTCCAATCATGTGTCGCCATGTGCACAATGTAAAAAAATATGTACATATAGCATGATTGATTGAGTTCTCACTATTGTCTCTCTTACTGTTCATTGGTCCCACAGAGTTTGAGTGGAAAATGAAATTATTTGCAAAAATGGAGCTCAAATGTGTACAAAAACTCATCATTAAGTAATTGACTATCATAATTGATATATTGTGGCATGGGATTTTAAAGGCTTTTATACAAAGTTGGTGGACAAAAAAAAAATAATCAAAATATTACTACTCGGAATATAAGACTTTACGTGTCGTAGGAGCGTATGAATTTGACAACGAAGAAGATAAGGAACAGAAAGAAAGGGGTGCAAAGAAGAGAATAATCAAGGGCAAAGCGAATCAATGTTTATTCATATACCAGGAGTTAAGAATTACAATAATTAAACTCTTTATTTATAGAGCAAGAAACTGAAAAAGAAGTTAAAATTAAACGAAGTTCTACTAAGCTAGAATTGTAATGAAATATCAAAACTAATCATATAAATCTAATTGGAATTAAACATTGTTTTAAACTTCTTTCTAAACTATAACTCTATCTATATCTGTATCTTCATCGTTTCTCTCTAGTTGAGAGAACTCGACTCCGACGAGACAAATTATAACTTCATACTTCAAGGAGGACCATCTTTTATATTGATCAAATGTCTACCAAAATGTATGTGAACTTATACAAGGGTGCAGTCTTCCTTATGAACTAAATATCAAAATTGATCATACAACAACTGAAGTGCAAATCATCCCCAAGAATATGATTTGACAAAGGGGGGATGATTCTGTTCTTCTAATCAAGTATCGATATGGAACTCCAAAAAGCAAAAAACACGTGCAACTCATCCTCAAAATCTTCAATCGATTGTGTACATTGATGAGCACAAGGAACTAGCATGGTTAGACTACCTTGTAGAGAAAAAAAAAAACTGCAACATTGAAGGCTCAAATGGGCCCTAATAAGAAGCAATTTTTCTACATTGAAAATATAACTTTCATTCAAGTGTAATGGTCACTGAAATAGATTATCCTTATGTGAGTGATCAAAAATCATTTTCTTAACATATTTAGGAAGTCGTGTCAAAGAGATGCAATAAAACATAATAATCACCATTATAGTCTCCTAGCCTATATTGTGCATCAAAGGTATGTTAAAAAATTTCATGATTGAAAATAATTTATCTTTTATCTTAGCATGAATTTTAGAAACACTGACAATGAAAATATAAGCTAACATTATGTCTATAATTAGTAGGCAACAACTTAATGTTGACACGAAATGTATGCTCGCGAATAATTGCCTTAGAAAAATATTTTCAACTCGAGTAGTATCGATCATTTGGGGTAATATCACAACAAAGTCAACTTTAAAAGCACATACAGGAGTAGGTAATTTATCAACTGTTTCATGGTCAATTATGTCAAAGATCAATGTTAGCGGGAATATAAGACAAGTATTGAAACTCTCATCCTCGTTATCAGAATAGTCATTAGGTTCAAGATTAAAAAAACACTCTTATTCTTCAAGAGGAGGATTAATTGATGAAGTCGAAATGATATGTACCAAAATTTGACCAATAGTAAGCTTCATCTAAGGATTGGAGTCTAGCAATGTTTTGAGGATTCAAACCATCGATAAATATAGACACTGTGATGTGGAGAGTTTTGTAAATATAACAACTGTGTAATAAATTTTCAAAGTGGAATAGATAATCACTAACAGTGGAAGTACCTTGCCTACATACGAAGATAATTGAGTTTGATAAAAGATAGGGCATATTTATTACTTTAGTGACAGAGCATTGACCTAGACAATTACGTGAAAAGGCTTTCAAAAAATCTTAGCAGTACATGACACATTAGCATAACAAATTCAACGGGAGTCACTTAAGTTGTGAAATACACAATTTTATAAGATTATCAAGCCAATGCAGGAATGTCTCTCGATCAGTCCAACGATCAAAGTCTTAAAATTGTAATGGAAGTTGCCTATAAGAATAATGAATGTTGTCTAACGCAGAGGATAATTGTATTTGTAGGGGGTGGAAAAAAGACATTATCATGGTAATGACCTAAGGGTTTGTTGTAAGTATAAGACATCAAAACTTGCAAGGACTATTAAATCCTTTGGGGTTTTTATGAGAGCCATTAAAATCAACCACGGGAAAAGTACTAGCATCTCACAGTTTCTTCATGTATCCAAAAGAACAACAAGATTACAGGGAACCCATGAACAAGAACAAAAGATAGAAAAATAATCATGCATATACTATTTTCTACTACCTCTCACAGAATGCTTGAGGATTATTAGTTGCACTGAAATATACTTTTATATTATTTGTTGTTAAAATAAGGAATGTTATTTATTTATGAGTAATAATTCATACTACTCGATCTTTGATCAATTATGTCAAGTGCTAATGGATATCTTTGAAAATATTTTAAATGTTATAAGCTGCATATATTTCAATACTATGGTAGTATCAATGTCGAAACTTTAAGATAAATTGGATGTGAACAAAATTCGACAAGAAAAACTTGAAAACAATCGTTGCTAGCTCCTTATTTTATCTATCTATAAAACTCAGTTGGCATTGCTAGAATTTGTTTATATGTTATCTTTTTAATTTTTGTTTAAAATAAAACTGGACGAAATAAGTATACAACGGGGTGGTGGCGCAGTTGGCTAGCGCGTAGGTCTCATAGCTTCTGAGAGTGATCCTGAGGTCGAGAGTTCGAGCCTCTCTCACCCCATATATTTTTTCCTCGCTTCGAATCCCATTTTGGAACCTTTTTCATTGGAAAACTCTCTTTTGCTCCGAACCCGGTTCGACTAAGATCCGATTTTGGTGTCGACACGTACCACTTCGTAGTTCCATTTTTATGAATATCCTAATTTCGAAACAATTTTGATTCATTTACTATCAGTGAATTGCAATACTCGTACACGATACTATATTTTATTTAAGCACATATTTAATTTGTTTGCAGAGAGCAAGAACGTGAGCAACCTTGCGCGCCACTGCCATTGAGGAAGAAGAACAAGATGATTAAAGGATCAACGGTGGAAGGAGACCAAGGAGCCCAGTATCCCAAATGGCTAGCTTTTCAGGCAAAAGGAGCTCAAGGCCATCAAGCCCACTGCCAGCACCCTTCCAGGAGGTTGAGGAGGAGAAGAAAGCAGCTGTGATGAAGATGTGTTTTGTTGTATGTGCTATTTGTGTCAAAAATTAGCCTTTTGTGCAAAACCACCTTTTATACCTCCTATTTCATGAAATAATTGTTAAAAAATTGAGACTTTATTTGCAGAAGTATTGTTTAGTTGTTTGAAGTTATATAGACACCTCGATCCAATTGGCCAAAAGAAATGGTTTAAACCACAAAGAAGTGGATTTGATCCTGCAGCTTATTCTGATGGGAGACTTCTTCAGTCTGTTTGCTGAGTACGCGTTCCATATTGGTGTGGATCCCCTAATTTCAAGGTTTGATTATGGATGAAAAATATGTTAATTGTACTACATGTACACAATAATTTATATACAGATGATGTGATAAGATATGATTGAGACGATATTTTTTTTTCTATTTTTGGTAGAATGGTAAAAATTAGTATGATGCAGAACAAGAAATGAATGTAAAATCAAAAGGTTAGAAGAAGAAATGATTTTTTGGTTTGACGCATGGAATTGGTTAAGCATTTAATGTGAACAATTTTATTATCAGAATAGAAGGGTTTATGTCTATTACTAGATCTTCCCCTTGAATTGAGACGGGTTGTGTAATATATTTCAATGTTTTCTCATGAGTTGACGTAGTATGCGTTCGTCTTTTCCTCGAATGTTGAGATTGAAGAGTCACAAAGAGGGGATTGAACTAAAGAATTTTAGAATTGTGAACGAGATTTGAGTGTAATTACTTATCACAAGCAATCACAATACAAGGAAAACGTACTACTTTAACTACAATTAGGGTAATGTTACCCAAAAACTATGTAATGTTTACCTTAGTAACATGTAACTTGTAGTAGTAAATTTTGAAGCACTTAAAACATGGTTAAGGTTTTGTTGGCTAGAAGTTAGTCACTTCAGTTTAGAAATTAGTAAGATTTGTTTTATACAAAAGATGGTATATATTGTCTAAGTTTTTGAGAGTATAAATGAAACAATGGTTGTAATAATAAAAGAAAATCAAAAGGAAAAGGAAAAGATAAAACATAGCTCCATTTACAAAGGTTCAAAACTGGGAAAATTACAGAATTGTTCCTCAATCTGTACTGCTCTGAGCAACTTCATCCCCAACCTTTAAAATAAAACATTTTGACATTCAACATTTTATTATTGTTGCAAAATTAGTCTTGACGATGAAAACCATAACTTTAACTGTATCTAATAAAACATTTGTAGTTTTAATAAAAACAAATAAAATTAGAAATGGATGAAAAGGAAAAAGGTTAAAGAACACCTCACAGTTAAAACGTATAACAAATTTAGCCTCAGTCCTTTAGCTTCTTCCAATATCTCAACCTAGTTGTCATATATTCGATGGGGATCTTGCAAGACCGTCTCTTAAAAAAATGGAATTAGCATTTTGGGTGATTTCTAGGGATGACAACGGGTCGACCATTCTCACCCGTTAACCTTGCCCCATCCTCATACCCAATTGAAGTGAGATGGGGTCGGTGTGGGGAGGGGTGATGTCCCATTTATCACACCGTTTATATTTTCTTTTTATTTTTTTATATCTTTAATTAGTAAATATTATTTTTTTTTCAAATAGTAGAGAACAATTCTCTTTAAAAAATAATAAAAAATCTATTACTTTTATTTGATAAAAAACTTAAATTTTAAATTAACTTTAAACATGAAGGGTAATGGGATGTGGACTATATTTTTCGTATCCACTCTGGGAAAATGATCCCCACCACGTCCTTGCTCCATTTATTCGGTTAGGTAAGTAATTCTCTTCTCATTCAAAGCCCGACCTCACAAGTATTGAGTTGTGTTAGACAAGTATTTCATCACTAGATATCGTATTTACAAGATAGATATCGCATATGCAATAGTTATCGTATATGCAGCAGTTATCGTATAAGCAACAATTAAACATCGGATTTCCACATACCGATTTTGAATATAACGATTCAATTATTTGTTAATTACAGTAATACGTAACAAGTGATTTTATAGAAAAATTAAAAATGAGCAACAAACAAATAATTGAAAAACGAATTAAAATTGAAAACACTTTTAACCCGAGACCTGTGTTACACACAATTTCCTTAAAATAGATTTGCCCCCTCACCGTTAGTGCTTAAGGTTTAAATCGAGCGTCTGTTTCCCAAGATACAACGATAAACTAGTAGATTATAAGCACCACGATATTACTTCGACGAACTGATTTAGTGCCGAACAATACCACCACCAAGAATCAAACAGGAAAAAATATGCAGACAGTACAAAACTCAAAAATATATTTTTCAGACGAATTTCTACGTTGAAAACTGGAAAAAATCGAGATATATAAAGACTTAGATCTTGTAACTTGTCATTCACCTCATGGCAATTACCATATGAGTTTCAACAGTTTTAGAAAATGAAAAGTCATTTGAAAAATAAAAAAGTAGAAAAATGTGGACACTCCTAAGGGGTCAATTTTGCTCCTTTCGATTTGACATTCGTGTACGCAGGTCGCGCCATTACATACGTTCAAGTCCGAAGCCCATTTAAGTCCATGATTTGCACCCCATGCGTGCGCACGTGGAAAGATCCTCTATACTACACATAATTACATCATTCTAAAGTGATCCTTTATAAAGTGATTTTAGTTNGGAAAAAATCGAGATATATAAAGACTTAGATCTTGTAACTTGTCATTCACCTCATGGCAATTACCATATGAGTTTCAACAGTTTTAGAAAATGAAAAGTCATTTGAAAAATAAAAAAGTAGAAAAATGTGGACACTCCTAAGGGGTCAATTTTGCTCCTTTCGATTTGACATTCGTGTACGCAGGTCGCGCCATTACATACGTTCAAGTCCGAAGCCCATTTAAGTCCATGATTTGCACCCCATGCGTGCGCACGTGGAAAGATCCTCTATACTACACATAATTACATCATTCTAAAGTGATCCTTTATAAAGTGATTTTAGTTTTCATCCACTTCCTATGTGGGAAAAACATATATTTTTTTAGTTTTCCACCAACATAAACTTCTTTTAAGTGGTACACTTTGAGTTTCAATTTCTCATTCACCCGAGCATCAATTTTGGCAAGTAAATATATGCTTTCGATGTACTCACGGAGGAGAAAACAAATCAATCTTGATTTTCCAAAATAACCAAACGGGTCCCACTCAAAAATATGCCAAAATCAGCTATATACTCATTTTTTCCAACAATCGCACACATAAATGAGAATTGGGAGCGACACATGAATGTGAAAAATATTTTAACCACATGCCGTGTTACACACAGTTTACTTGAAACGTGTTCGCCCGCCCCCTTACCGTTAGTACTTCGGGTTTAAATCAAGCGTCTGTTTTTCAGGAAATAACGGTAAACTAGTAGATTCTGAGCACCACAAATACTATTTCGATGAACTGATTTGGTGCCCGAACAGTACCACCACCAAGACTCAAACAGGAAAAAATATGTAGAAAGTACAGAACTCGAAAATATATTTTTCAGATGAATTTCTACATTGAAAACTGGAAAAAATAGAGATATATAAAGACTTGGATCTTGCAACTTTCCATTCACTTCATGGCAATTACCACGGGAGTTTCAACAGTTTCAGAAAATAAAAAGTCAGATAAAAAATAAAAAGAAGCAAAACGTGGACACTCCTAAGGGGGGAATTTTGCTCCTTTCGATCTGACATTCATGTACACAGGTCGCGCTCACACACAAGTTCAAGGTCTGAAACTCATTTAAGTCCATGATTTGCACCCCTTACACGCGTACGTGGAGAGAGCCTCTATGCAACACATGATTACACCATTCTAAAGTTTAATTCTTTACAAAGTGGTTTTAGTTTTCATCCACTTCCTATGTGAGACAAACATATTTTTTTTCAGTTTCCCGCCAACATAAATTCATTTTAAATGACACACTTTGAATTTCAATTTCTCATTCATCCGAGCATCAATTTTGGCAAGTAAATATATGATTTCGATGTACTCACAGAGGAAAACACAAATCAATCTTGATTTTTCAAAATAACCAAATGGGTCCCACTTAAAAATCATGCCAAAGTCAGCTATATACTCATTATTTTCCAACAATCCCCCCACGTGAATGAAAATTGAGGGCAACACATGAATGTGAAAAAACTTTTAACCGGAGGACTGTGTTAGACATATTTTACTTAAAACATATTCGCCCTCTCATCGTTAGTGCTTAAAGTTTAAATCGAATGTCTGTTTTTCAGAATACAACGGTAGACTAGTAGATTCTAAGCACCACATATACTAATTCGGCGAACTGATTTAGTGTCTGAACAGTACCACCACCAAGACTCAAACAGGAAAAAATATGCAAACAGTACAGAACTCGAAAATATATTTTTCAGATGAATTTCTACGTTGAAAACTTGAAAAAACTGAGATATATAAAGACTTGGATTTTGTAACTTGCCATTAACTTCATGGTAATTACCACAAGAGTTTCGGAGTTTTAACAGTTTCAGAAAATGAAAAGTCGTTGAAAAATAAAAAAGTAGCAAAACGTGGACACTCCTAAAGGGTCAATTTTGCTTCTTTCGGTTCGACATTCGTGGACTCAGGTCGAGCCCGCACAAGAGTTAAAGGTCCTAAGCCCATTTCGGTCCATGATTTACACCTCCCTGGGCGCACGTGAAGAGAGTCTCTATACTATATATGATTACACCATTCTAAAGTGTAATCCTCTATAAAGTGGTTTTAATTTTTATCAACTTCCTATGTGGGACAAACACATTTTTTTTAGTTTTTCACCAATATAAACTCTTTTTAAGTGGCACACTTTGAGTTTCAATTTCTCATTCACCCGAGCATCAATTTGGCAAGTAAATATATGATTTCGATGTACTCAAGAGGAGAAAACAAATCAATCTTGATTTTTCAAAATAACCAAACGGGTCCCACTCAAAAATCATGTAAAAGTTAGCTATATACTCATTTTTTCCAACAATCTCACACATGAATGAAAATTGGGAGCGACACATGAATGTGAAAAAAAATTTAACCTGAGGCTATGTTACACACAATTTCTTTAAAACAGATTCGTCCTCACTGTTAGTGCTTAAAGTTTAAATCGAGCGTCTGTTTCCCAAAATACAACGGTAAACGAGTAGATTCTGAGCACCACAGATATTATTTCGACGAACTGATTTAGTGCCTTAACAGTACCACCACCAAGACTCAAACATGAAAAACTATGCAAACAGTACAGAACTCGAAAATATATTTTTCAGTTGAATTTCTATGTTGAAAAATGAAAAAACAAAATATATAAAGATTTGAATCTTGTAACTTGTCATTCACTTCATGACAATTACCGCATGAGTTTCTGGAGTTTCAACAGTTTCGGAAATGACAATTTGCTGAAAAATAAAAAAGTAGAAAAATGTGGACACTCCTAAGGGGTCAATTTTGCTCCTTTCGGTCCGACATTCATGTATGCAGGTCGTGCCGCACACAAGTTCGAGGTCTGAAGCTCATTTCGGTCCATGATTTGCACCCCCTGACGCGCACGTGGAGAGAGCATCTATACTTCACATGATTATACTATTTTAAAGTATAATCCTTTATAAAGTGGTTTAGTTTTCATTCACTTCTAATGTGGGACAAACATATTTTTTTTAGTGTCTCACCAACATAAACTCCTTTTAAGTTTTTGAGCTTCAATTTCTCATTCACCCGAGCATCAATTTTGACAAGTAAATATATGATTTCGATGTACTTATGGAGGAGAACACAAATCAATCTTAATTTTCCAAAATAACCAAACGGGTCCTACTCAAAAATCATGTCAAAGTCATTTATACTCATTTTTTTTCCAACAATCCCCCACATGAATGAAAATTGGGAGCGACGCATGAATGTGATTTCATGGCAATTACCACATGAGTTTCAACAGTTTCAGAAAATGAAAAATCAATTGAAAAATAAAAAAGTAGCAAAACGTGGATACTCCTCAAGGGTTAATTTTTCTCCTTTCGGTCCGACATTCGTGTACGCAGATTGTGCCGGCACACAAGTTCAAAGTCCGAAGTCCATTTCAATCCATGATTTGCACCCCCTGCGAGCACACGTGGAGAGAGCATCTATACTACACATGATTACATCATTCTAAAGCGTAATCCTTTATAAATTGATTTTAGTTTTTATCCACTTCTTATGTGAGACAAACATATTTTTTTTTAGTTTCCCATCAACATAAACTTATTTTAAGTGGTACACTTTGAGTTTCACTTTCTCATTCACTTGAACATCAATTTTGAAGAGTAAATATATCATTTCGATATATTCACGGAAGAAAATACAAATCAATCTTGATTTTCCAAAATAACCAAACGAATCACACTCAAAAATTATGTCAAAATCAACTATATACTCATTTTTTAACAAGATGTTGAACAAGATTTTTTGCCACCTCCAGTAATGCCATGCCAAATTCAGAAGAACTACTTTTATGCTGGCTCCTATATGATGGAGATTATTTGAAAAAAATCACCTATTTTTGATTATGTGTGGGTCCTGTTAGCAAGTAAAATCTCTTAAAGAATAATGCATCTTGCCACGCCACTTACACGTGGCATGTGTTTGCTACCAAAAACTGAAAGGAATCTATTGCCCTTGGTCAAGACTCAAAACAACGGGGAAAATCATATAACAACAATCGAGGGACGGGCAACTCTATCTTTTATGAAGGTGAGAGAAGGGTGAAAAGGGAATCACAACTAAAAGGGAAAATGTCAAGTGAGTATTGTCATATGTTCTGTCAAGGGTTGCCCAGCTAGGTGAATATTTTATTCACAATTTGAACCTAGCTTTTAAGATGCAATTTAGCAGCATCAGACACACCTGGGCTAAATTGAAAATTACAATCCTTATATTTTATTGCTATGGTTTAGATGGTCATGAACAACGCAAAGTTGACCTGGGCCACGTCCAGCTCACGGGTATACCTTTCGAAGATAGAATTAAATTCATTGAGTCGTTGGACTTGTGCACCAAGAGATTAGTGGGATTTTCAGGGATTGCATTGGGAGAAATCTACGGAAGTTTTGCAGATAGATAGACTTTTTTCTCGATGTTAAACCAGAGCAAGAAAAAAAAATCAAATGATTTTTTTTTAACCAACGCTCCCTTTTGGATATACAGGTACTAAGAGTCCTCTCACTATCAACCAACAAACATTATTTGACTAGGTCTTGCCGGTATCATCAACGAGAAGGAAACAACCAAATCAAAACAACAACTAGGGCTCTTGACGCAAACAAAATCCTAAGCGTAGGGAAGATATGAGCAAGATGGAATGCTTAGACGACGTTTTTAGTGCTTCAGCTTTTCGCACATTCATTTTAACATAAAATATAGCGAAAAAATGTGTACTAGAACAAGCTGTGCAATGTTAATGAAAGAGTGACGATCAGCCTAACTTACACAATAAGTTTTGAAAGATTGAATATCAATTTGTAACTCAAACAATAAGTGAGGACCAATGTTGCAATTTTGCCTTGTAACTGACAAAACACAGCACTGTGGCGTTTCCGTTATTTCTTATGCCTCGCAGACAAAATTTCCCTTTCCCTATTTCCAGTACAAAAACAGTTTCAAATTCATCGTCACGCTTCCTCTACAATGTACTTTCTCTCTCTGAATTCTATAACACTACGCAGAGCGCTTGAGAGAGAAAATCGGAAATTGAAGAGTATAAATGGGACAGCATTCGTTGATTTACAGTTTTGTGGCGCGGGGAACGGTGATCGTGGCGGAGTACGCGGGGTTCACGGGGAATTTCACTAGCATAGCTTTCCAATGCCTACAGAAACTTCCGGCTGCTAACAACAAGTTTACCTATGACTGCGACGGCCACACCTTCAACTACCTTGTCGAGGATGGCTTCAGTAAGCCCCTTGTGAATTGTGATCGATTTGTTTGATACAAATATTATGTTTATAGGTTCTCTTAAATATATGTCTTTGGTTTGATGATCAGTTCGGGTGACTCTTAGGTTTATATTGTATTATTTTTATTTCTGATTAGAAGTTTGATATAATTTGAATTTACTTGTTAAAAGTTTGAATCAATTTTGAAATTCTTAAGATATCATTTTATTTTATTTATTTTTAAGAAGAAGGTGTTAAAAGTAAGTCTGCAGTCCGACTAGTCATGGTATGCTGTTTTATTTTAAATTTAGAATTGGCAATGTAATTTTGAGTTCCTGACAAAGGAAATCATTCTGTATACTTGAGTCCTTTGATCTTATTTTTCTTGAATTACTTATTTTTATTGGTTATTTGAATCAGTCTGATCTCCCTTCTCTTTTTGGAAAATGATAGAGTTCTTTTACTTCAGAAATATATCTTCCAGCGGTTCTTTGTTGAAATTTTTCTCTTTTTTTGATGTGGTTTGCTTTGTGCTAATGAGCGTTATCATTTTTGTCATGTTTTATAATGGTCTATGGCATTTGATAAGCCCCTCACTTTTGATATGAGGTTATTTGTTGAGTTTTTATTTTAACTAAGGTTAAATCATATTTTTATGTAAAAAGATGAGAATCCAGTGTTGATTTCTAGCATCAAACTGAAAGTCCAGTTTACTGACGCAGATTTGAGCCTCTAGTTTTACCTTTGTATGTCTCTACACGACAAACCTCTGAACTCATTCTTCAAATTTGCATTCCTAATGGTGGATATTGTAACGGGATAATCTTTTTGAATAGTTCATAAATTGATTAATGATATTGAGTATAATCGAGATTTCCCTATATAACAGTGTTTATCTTTCTAAATGCTTGTTCCATCTCTCGTGTCTTCATTATTTCTCTTCATTGACCTGTAATCAGAAGTTCATTTGACCTACTTGGCAGTTTTCTGAATTTTATTATATGAATCTAGAAATAAGTCAATTGTGTCATCACATAATGCCTGTGATGTTGGATTACTTCAATTTTTCAATGATTCCTCCCTCTTTGGGACTCTTGAATTTGAAGATTGTTGCTTCCATTTCTAATGATGCCATCTTTCTTAGCCATCTCTTGAACTTGCAGCGTTCGAACAAAATTATATGCTTGAAAATGCCTGAAAATGTCTCGATAATGTAGATTATAGGTGCTTTTTTATCCAGTTTTTTCCTTTGGGTTGACTAACTTTTCTATGTATTAATGACAGCATATTGTGTTGTTGCCGTCCAATCTGTTGGCAGGCAGATTCCTATGGCATTTCTGGAGAGAATTAAGGAGGATTTTACAAAGAAATATAGTGGGGGGAAGGCTGCTACTGCTGTTACTAACAGCCTAGATAGAGAATTTGGGTAAAGTTCTCTCTTTTATTATTTTTCCATTCTACTTCAATTTAGAAATGTTTTTGTTTCTCACATCACTTTCTACGGGAATAATGTCATAAACATAGGCCCAATTTGAAGGAGCAAATGCAGTACTGTGTGGATCATCCTGAGGAGATCAGCAAGCTTGCAAAGGTGAAAGCTCAGGTTTCAGAAGTCAAAGGGGTGATGATGGAAAACATTGAGAAGGTAAAACCATTCTTCACATTCCTATAAATTATTTATGTTGTGCAATTTTCATTGTTCAGTAATATGTCATTTTACTTTCTAACTGGTACATTGATTCTTGATTAATGCTTATCTTTCTGCAGGTTCTAGACCGTGGAGAGAAAATTGAGCTACTGGTAGATAAAACAGATAACCTTAGCTCTCAGGTGTGCAAATGCTTGTGCTTATTTCTCATGGAGAGCATGGAAATTTTATGTTACACATTTTTTGGTGTAGATTCTAAAATGACACATCTTGTATACCATGATATGCAATGTCTACAAGCTATGACAATGATTTGAACTGCAGGTCAATGCCTTAAGTTGAGGCCTTTATAGTTTTATAACCATTAAATTGCACGGGATCAGTATAAATAAATAATTAATCTTTAAAATAAATGTTCATAAATATTCTGTTAGTGAACTTGTTGGCCCCTTCTATCACTTGTTACTTTTGGGGAGCATAAGTTGGGTTGGGTATTCTTTAACAGGCTATATAGCCTAAAAGCTCTGAAGCCAACTGCCCCTCTGGCTCTGGGTCACTCATATTCTTCCGCACACAGTTCCTATGTTTGGTGTTTCAATTCACTTAAGAATTTTAGTATTTCGAGTGTTTATGTTAAATCTCTTAGGTTTATCTAGTCGCCGGATCCATTGCTTTTACCGACCATCAATATATATGCACAGATGAGGTTCTCATATTGTGGGAATGTTTGACCTGCTTTTTCTGCTGTAGGCACAACACTTCAGGACACAAGGAACCCAAATGAGGAGAAAGATGTGGTTGCGGAACATGAAGATGAGGCTGATAGTCCTTGGCATTATAATTGCTTTGATTCTTATCATAGTTTTATCAGTCTGCTCTAAAGGAAAATGTCATTAGTGTGTGGATTCTTCAATATATTTTGCCTAAGCTAGTTGTTGATAGTCGTTCGTGTTGCTTAATCCTTCGATTTCTTGCCCTGTGTAATAGTCTGTACTTTGTGGGACTGCTTGTTTAGTTTGTATTTGAAATTCATCAAAAGTATTACTGAGTAAAAGCCAAGTGGTAATTTAACATTTGAAGATTGTGTGAATACTTGAAAGGGCAAAATTAAAGTCGAATATTGAAGATTTTATTGCTGGAAACTACTTTAACAGGCAGCCGGAAATGGCTGTGGAGGTCTCTGAGGGAGTCAACAAAATCCAACTTAGCATCATTGTCACGGGGGTATACTGGAGTTTGGTCCATTAACTACCATTAGGATTGGGGTGAGAGCATCAACTATACATGTGACACTGAGTCCTAAAACCCGAGGGCCATAAAAGGATAATATTTAAAAGAAAACTTATTTAAATTTCTTGTCATGAATTAAGAAAGTCTACTTAAAAAAAACAAAAAATCTTGTTCATGATACTTAAAAATTTCAATTCGAAAATAAAATTAAAGAAAGTTCTAATTTATTTCCACCACCACCATCGCGACCAAGTCCAAGCTCCAATCTTCCCAATGCTTAGTTACCTGCAAGGGGAAAAAACTTAAGGTTGAGAAAATCTCAATAAACATATCTGTGTTTATAAGTTTCTAATCATATAACTTTTTGAATCATAGAACTTGCATAAAGGAGACACAAAAACTGTACTAAACTTAAGTGTATGAGTTTTACTTGCGTAGAGCTGCTAGAACTCCGGTCCGAAACTTAGAACATACACATGGACCCATAAATATATTTTTCAAAAGTGCAGCATAAAAGAGCACGTATATACTTACAGTTGTGTGGGGGAAAATAAAGGCAAAAAATGTTTGATGTCCACTCCAAAGTTTTCTTGAGTAGCGTGAGTGCTAAATATTTTTGTGATATGAAATGTGTTCGTATAAAAGACGGGTTGTGAGAGAGAAGAGAAAGAAGTGAGGTGTAAATTTCTTGAAAATCATGCACCATTTATAATATACTGATGATGCATGGGATAAATCTCATAATTTATTCCAATAAATTTAAGCCCCTGTTTGAGCCAAATTAAAATATTCATTCTCATTTTTCTACTCATTTCCAACCACACATTTTTCAATAAAATAATATTTTTCATCACATCAATAACATTTTTTTTTTCAACCACACATTCTCCATTAATCTACTATTCTAGAATACATTCTTCCAAAATAATGTGGTTCAAACACATCATAAATACTTAAAGATAATAATAGAAGTGTCCAAAAATCTCGAACCGAACCGGAACCAAGCGGTTCTTCATAATTTAAATACCCGAACGGGTACCCGAATCGAGAGCCGATGGGTTTGGGTCGGGTCTAGACCAAGAACCGAAGAATCGAAACTAAATAATTTTTTTATTTTTTCTAAATAAATTAAATAAATCAGATGATTTCATAATTTTAATTTTACAGCCCAAATCATTTTAAAACTCATTAACCCATTTTAAAGACAAGAAACTGTGGAATTTGTGATCCATTTGCAATTTTTGTAATGATTATGGACATCCGCCATAATTATAT
>CAIGRL010056812.1:0-12120 GCA_903798325.1 Fraxinus xanthoxyloides | reverse complement strand
CACCCTCATCATCACAACCCTCTACAATCAAAGATTGTGCATTAGTAACATCACTTGCTAGTAAAGTCTCTATTTTGGCATTCATCTTCTTATTGTTTATCAACCTTGCATTAAATTATTCATCATCTCTATTTTGGCAATCCTCTTCTCAATTCTCTGGAGTTTGGAGTTTTTTGAAACTTGAAGGAATAGTGAGCTATTGAGTCCGGGTTGTAAGTTTTATTAAAAAAAAAGGAAAAATTGGGCCCCTTTAAAATCTGGGCCTGAGGCGGAGGCGTGCTTAGGAACGCCTAGACACTAAGCAATCAACATTGTCGTGGATCGCTTAATTTTCACTTAGGCTTAAGGCGAAGTGTTTTCACCACGCTTCTCACGTAGACGCGCTTTTTAGAACACTGATTTTTTACCAGGTCGATTACACTACCTATCTAATAGAGTGATCTAGACCAAAATTGATGATCGAGTCATAGTATCTTCGATTGAACTGCTATGGAGGTCCGACTTGTAAAACTTCGCTCTCTACTCACTGTAGTTGGTGATACAAGATTATAGTCGTTCCCGTACATTCACCCTCATCATCACAACCCTCTACAATCAAAGATTGTGCATTAGTAACATCACTTATTAGTAAAGTCTCTATTTTGGCATTCCTTTTCTTATTGTTTATCAATCTTGCATTAAATTATTCATCATCTCTATTTTGGCATTCTTCTTCTCAATTCTCTGGAGTTTGGAGTTTTTTGAAACTTGAAGGAATAGTGAGCTATTGAGTCCGGGCCGTGAGTTTTATTAAAAAAAAGGAAAAATTGGGCCCCTTTAAAATCTGGGCCTGAGGCGGAGGCGTGCTTAGGAACGCCTAGACGAGTACTAAGCGATCAACATTGTCGTGGATCGCTTAATTTTCACTTAGGCTCAAGACGAAGTGTTTTCATCACGCTTCTCGCGTAGACGCGCTTTTTAGAACATTGATTTTTTACCAGGTCGATTACACTACCTATCTAATAGAGTGATCTAGACCAAAATTGATGATCGAGTCACAGTATCTTCGATTGAACTACTATGGAGGTCCGACTTTTAAAACTTCGCTCTCTACTCACCGTAGTTGGTGATAAAAGATTATAGTCGTTCCCGTACATACGGAGTGAAGGAAGAATATCACAACCCACTTCTACAAGAATCAAAACATTGTCTGAGGTAATCAAAGCATTATCCAACAATGGTCTTGTACTTTGAACCTCCTAAACCACCTCAAAGCATACCAATCGGCCTCCACTATCACAAACATGCAATCACGAGCAAAAATCAATCCTCTCGGAGGGCCTCTAAATCTGAAATATTCCGCCATGCTCTGGGTGTCGTTGGTAGCATCAAGAGCTGCCTCGCCTTTTAAGCATAAATTGGGCAACGACTAGGTAAAAAAATTGAGCTTAATCTTTTTTTTTTTTTTCATTCAATTTACAAAATCGGACTAAATTTTTATTTCCTTATGTTTATCATTAAAATTTACTTAAAAAGTCAATTAACTTACTTTATAGCTTAGACAAACGTTTAAATACTTGTAACTAAGATGAAAAAGGAGAAGATTATGATCAAGAAAAGGGACCCTTCACCGTCCCATAGCCATTCCCTCTTCACCTAACATAAGAAGGGATGACTTGCACCATACTTCCCTCCCTAAATAAAAGGTTTGAGGGTCCATTTCTTCTTAATTAGCAATCATTCTCTCAAAGAAGTAGGAATTGGACACAATCAAAACCCTAAAATTTTGTTCTCTGCTTTTTGCTCAAATTTACTTTTTCCGAGACCAACGCAATCTTGCTAGGTTTCCTTTTAGCGTGTGTTGGCCATGAGTACTATACTAAGTTGGGCGGTAGGTATTGAAAAAATGCAACTTCTTTTTTCTTATCTAAAGTGTCTTTATGTTATTCAATTCTTCTTCCCAAATACGTCTCTATAGTAGTTTTTTACAATTGAATTAGATTAAAAAGAAACATTGAAAATTTTTGTTTGTCATCTTTTGCAATATGAGGTGAGGGCAAGAAGTGGGACGAGCACTAACAACAGAGCAACAACTCGCTAGCATGTCGGGCTCGTCAAAATACACACACACACACATATAGGTTTCACTTCTCATCCTTAGTATAACATACTCATTTTGAGATGTATGATGTGGATTTCTTCCAACTTTGTACACCTAGCATGCTTCATACTCACATATAGAATAATTTAGTATCAGTGATATTAGAGCATCAGTCTATGTGACAATATGTGAGTTCAATTAAAGTTGAAATTATATGACTCATCCAATGAACATATAATTTAACGTCATTAGTGCTGTAATCTATAATGGTGTTAAATAACATTACTTTCACACATATGATTAATCTACTTGCACATACAATATATTCATTTTGGATTACATTTAATTATGTGTAAAAATCGAGATCATTAATTTAAATAAATGTTGAAAAAATCAACAATAAAATTAATTGTCACATCATTAAATGTTATCCGTAAATGTAGCAAAAATGTCACCTATATAAGCAAAAAAATCTAGTACAAAGTACGAGTTTAAAGCATTTGTCATGTAAGAAGTAATGTCAATTTCATCATAATTGCCCAGCAATATGTATGCTTCCAAGAGTCTACACTTGTGCTTTCCTTAAAGTAAAATACTTGTACCAACTTTAGTCAAAAAAAAGGAATTACTTCTATACAAAATGTATTATTAAAAAATGTATAGTTGAAAATGAGTTTTAAAATAATATATTTTTAAATAATGTGTGTCAAATAGAGGCTAAAAAATCCAATAACTATTAGTTTTCGGGTGAAATTCATCATTGGTCATCCAACTTTATATTTAGTGTCATTATGGTCACTAAATTGATTTTGTTTTACCATGATCAACTAATTTTATATTTTATCAACGTGGCTATCCAATTTGATTTTATTTTACCATGGTTACCCAATTTCATATAATTTTCATCATGACCACCCAATTTCGTATAACGTTTCCCAAATTATCACTCAACTTCTTTTCACTATTTTCATTAATTTTGAAAAGGATAAAATGGTAACATTGCATTATATATATAAAATAAGTTTTAAAAAATAAAAAAATTTTAATTGTAAAAACTTTTTAAAAAAAAAGTTTTTATTTTATTTTTTAAGGAACATTTTTTTACAATTTTTTTATTTTATTTTATTAAGGATTTTTTTTTTAAAAAAATAACTTTTTATTTTATTTTTATAAGTAAGGTTTTTTCAAATAAGTGTTTATTTTATTTTATATATTTTTTATTTTATTTTATTTTTAAGTAACATTTTTTTAAAATAAGTTTTTATTTTATTTATTTTTTCAAAAAAATATTTTATATATATAATGAAAAGTTACCGTTTTACCCTTTTTATAATTAGTGAAAAATGTGAAAATAAGTTGAGTGATCATAATGAAACATTATATGAAATTTATAAAGTTACCATTTTACCCTTTTTATAACTAGTGAAAATAAGTTGAGTGGTCATAATGAAACGTTCTATGAAATTGAATGACTATGATGAAATAAAATTAAATTGGGTGGTCATGGTGACACTAAGTATGAAATTTAGTATTCATGATGAAACAAAATCAATTTAAGTCGCTATGGTGACACTAAATATAAAGTAGGGTGTCCATTGATGAATTTAAACTGTTAGTTTTCATCTTACTTGCTAGTTTTAACCAACTTTTTCTCATCGTACTCCAATCTTTATTGAATACTAGATTTTAAAAAATAAATATTTTTTCTTTATCGATTTAAATATCAGGACATGGTTTATATATGACATCATATTTGCTCAACTCAAGTCTGGTTATTACATATTTATAAAAATTGTACGCGAAGGGACTTGTTGACAAAGTATAAGTAAATAAAGGTGTCTCTCTCCAGTTGATTCTATATTTAAATAAGATAATTCAATAGCTGAACTCTAATTTTTTTTAAAATTCATTTATTTTTTCCTCAATTTTCATCTTTAATCACAATTTTTTCTAAAGATCCGTTTAGCCAGGCTTTTGAAAAATCAATTTTTTTTTTCTAAAATTAAGAAGTTGCTTATAAATCTGTTTTGATAATTTTCTAAAAAATGTTTTGTATGGTTAGAATCCTCTAAAAAAATTATACAAAATATAGAAACAATAGTAGAACTTTTGTCAAATGGATCCTGGGTCTATTTCACATACACGTTAGAGATTCATGTCATGATATACAATGAAGTGTGTTATGGGGTTTTCCAAGTCACCGCCACGTCAAAGGTCAAACAGAATTCATACGTCACGTGGAGGATGAACCACCGGGAGGAACTGATTTTGTCCCTGCCACGAATCGGACTAACTGATTTCATTCGCCCCCCTAGCGGATGCAAAGGCTCGCACTCCACATCACTTTGTTGCAATTGAAACTAAATATGGAGTGATACATCCAAAAAACAATTAACACTCTTGCAACAACCGCTCCATTTCCACCCTGTGTACGAGAAGATCTTCTATGGAAAGATCTCAATAATCAAATCCTTAGGATTGATCGATGGACGTATGTCAGACTCCAAAATGTTAGGTCAACGCTTTATAATGTCATGAAGCATTAAATGAATTGCATACCTATAGATTGACATGATAACACTTAGGAGATGATGATTCGCCTTAGATTTAAGACCACGTGTTCCACATCCAACGGTTATTCTCTTATTCCTTTTCATTATAAATACCCACACTTGCACTATAGGAAGGGGTTGGTCCTTGAAAAAAGAGGAGAACCACAAGTCTTATATTATCATCATCCCCACACACACCACCACAAAACATTATATTCCGATGAACATCATCGCCGGACATCCCAAATTTTGTCTACCATCTCCAATTCAACACCATAATTTGAACCCAAATGGTGCGACACTTTTCACTTGCACCATTTTGTACTAAAATGATTAATGTCATTTTTGCCCCTCTTTTCTATGTTTAACCAAATTTTTGTTAAGGGTATTTGTGACATTAGAATACAACACATTATTGTTGTTGTTGTTGTACCAAATTATTTAAATTTATTAATGTATTCAATATGTTTTTTTAACGAAACGTAATTATTTATTCAGTAATTTATGTAGTAGTAAGTTTAATAAATAAATATTTTTTAGATAAGTAAATCGCTAAGATTGAAAAAATAATTAAACATTCTTCATTTGGTGTAATTTTTGATGTAATGGATGGGATATGATTCTCGATTTGTTACAAGATTCAATGCAAAATTGTACTAAACTTAGCTTAAATTTTCACGCACTATTGGAGATGGTCTTACCATTTGATTGTGTAAGACAAAAAGAATTAGAAAATAATAATTTTAATTGGAAATTCAAATAAACGCAAGATCAAAGACTGACCACAGTTTACTAAACCGCTACCTAATTTCTCATGTTAATCTGTCCAATCATTCTTGATTATATTCATTTTTTTTTTCTAAGCAATGACATTTGTCTAATGAAGATTCGATGTCAATAGTAGTTGATATTATTACTTCTTCATTCTATTTGTACCTCGTAAATAATAATATTAAAATAAAAAAAAACTCAAATAATGAAGAGAGGAGAAATGTTTTTAATTTTATTTTTAAAGAAAAAAATGCAGACCAAGATTATGATAATCTTCTATAATTACACACAAAATTTGTAGAGAAATAAAATAATCAAATTAGAGAAGAAAAAGTCAAAAGAAAAAAGAGAAAATGCAAATCATAACTCGAATATATTTTTACAATTTGTAGACAATGAGAAAACAAGGCAATAAGGCACGTGTATCGAACACCAGTAACTCGCCATTCTCCCTACTCACCGAGTCGTACCTATCTCGCCCGTCTAGCACCGAGTCGAACCCGAGTTGCTTCCCAATCCGACCAGCTATAACTCGGCATACTAACATGGCCCGCCTTCCCCTGCAACCACCGGCACTCTCATGAGCCTCACCACTCCCCGAAAATGTACAAATCGCCGGGCCTTTCCCGGCGTTAAATGACCAAGCGCCACCACCAGAATCATACGCGCTGCCGTTGGTGGGTCCCAAGCAGTAGAACCTCATCACTTCATTCCCATCAGCAACGCAACGCGCATGGTCATCACCGACGGCGGCACCACATCCAGAACTCGCCTTGGATTTCACCATCTCTCTATACTCCTCGAACCGGGTCACAGTCCGGGCCAAATTCTGCACTTTAAAAATTGTTTCAATCTCACCAGAAAAATTCTTCGGCCCCCAGCTTGTATGAAAGATAATCTCCACCACATTACGTGAAGGGTACCCCACCGGAAGCTCAGTGAGGGAAGGAAAAAACGAGTCTTTAACATGCGAATGCAGGGTGGAGGCGGTGGTGCGTGTTCTATTGGTGGTATGGTGTGCACCGGGTTCGGGTTTTCTTGAAACGGGTTTTTTGGATTTGGCAACTGTATCTTTGGTGGCGGAGTTTCTGCAGCTGGTGGAGGTCGTTAACCGGTGGTACTGGTGGTGGTGGTGAATTTTGGAGCTGCTATGGTGGTGGTTACTGCGGAGGTGGTGATTCTCAACGACGTCGTCTGATGCTTTTGACTTGCAGTTCAATGACTTCATCCATCCAGTCGCCATTAACGAACTCTTCAAGCTTAGCGTCCCTTCTCCTTCTCTCTCTCCAGTTCCAATCTGTATACATATATGATATATGTCTCTCTTTCTCTATATATATTTAACAGCTTCTCTCTCTATATATATCCCTCAATATGAGGTTTTAACGAGGCGGAAGAACGGAATGGAGAGGACATTGCGCGATATTGAATGCGAACTTTAATAATTGTGTAGTGACGAGAATACCCTTATGAGAGACTCTTTTCTCGCGTGAATTTTTCTTTCGGAATGGGATTTGTGTTCTAAAAAGCGAAAAATATGATTAATTGTAAAGGCAAATTTTCAAAATTTACGAACTTAAACGAGTTTAGACATAAAAAACGTTTTTTCATTTTATATTTTTTATCTTTTAATAATGAAAATAATACACATCAAACATTTAAAATTATAAAATATTATATTTACTTAATAGTTCCTGCTATTAGTCAATTATAAATTTTGCAACATTTTGAAATATAAAAACTAGAATTCCTAGTTTTAGGTTTCAACTAGACAAAACATACTTAATAAACATATAAGAACTTTATATAGGTTTTTGGAGTTTGCAACAAAATAAACGAATCTCAAAATCATAATTACATCATGCAGATAGCAACATAACTTAAATCTTATTTAACTATTTAGATAAAATCATTTTTGACTTTTGTACGTATAAAATCATTTAAAAAATTAAAGTCAAATGAATTTTTTTTAAAATAAAAAAAAATTAATAAACTAAAATCAAATAAAAGATTTTTTTAAAAAAAGAAAAAAAATAAAAATCTAGTAAAACGTGCCTAAGGAAGACGAAAGAGAAGAATTAAAAAAATTCAACCGTTTAGGAATTGAAAAAAAGAGGTCTAAAAGCGAAGCGAGACATTTTGCTCGAATTTTGAGTTTAGGCGGTGAATATGTAAGTTTTTTAGAACACTGTATGGTATACATTTTATTGAAGTACGAATTTCATTAACAGAATTGATGAGCTTCTACTAATTTATCGGATAAATTAATGAATCGAGCATAGCATTCTTGGTCCAGCAAGGAAAAACCGATGATTTCTTGGTCACAACCAATTATAGATAATGATACAAGATTTCATAAACGATTGTTGCATTACATCAATAATAATCCTGCAAATATTGTATTAGAAATGTTTGATTGTTTATTTTCGTATGTCTAGTAGTTTAAATAATTTTTTCAGTAATAATAATACAATTTTTTTCGTCTTTTTAATTTTTTGAAATATTTGATTTAATCATTTTGATCACCTAATTCTGTAAAACAATATCTTCAGACTTCACTACCACGCGCACCTCCCCTAAAACCTCTCCCTTAAATGTACCTTAAATTATTCAACGATGGCGTCAATTTGAATGATAATATGAAAATGAACGAGGTGATGGTGAAGAAAGGAATGTGAGGGAACAAGAGATGGAAAACATGAAGTGATAAGGAAAGTTATGACTAATAAGTAAGGATGGTAACAGGTGCGAGCCACTTGTCGATTCGCGTCATGTACGTCTTGGCTCATTTCTTAGGCGAGTCGTTGGACAGATCGATCAAGTCAAAAAATCATATTCTTGTTAGCTCGCTAGATCGATCTGCGAGCTATACAAGTTGGCTCACTATGTAGGTTCACGACCTCCTCTACAACTCGCTATAGAAGCTAAAGAAAAAAAATTAATGGAACAAATCGAGCTTGGAAATTTTCAAATAATTTAGTTGACATGACCCGTTAAAATACTTGGTCACAAGTATCAGAAGAGGGGCGATCGTCGAGGCAGTGTGTACAAGTAATATTGATACAAGGATAAATTTGATTGTGTAACGTAGGGTTGTTATATTAATTCTCCAACGTTAGAGTATTTTTACAAAACTCTTTAAAATGATATGATATTTATTTTAAAGAGTCGAATTTTAAATCTAAACTCCAAGTAATTCTTTATTTTAATTTTTTAAAATAGAGAGTGAATTCGATTCTTTATTAGTATTTTTATCAAAATTGTATTTAAATAAAATTGCAAGGTTTAATATTTCACTTATTCATACTATATTGAATATTTTAGCTATATATATATATATATATCTTGAAAAATAAAGAATAAAGAATAAATAATAAATGAATGTTGTAAAAGATAAAATAAAGAGTTTGTTGGAGAGAAAAATATTTTTCTCTTTGAATTTAAAAATATTCTCCATTATGCACAAGATATTCTTTATAAACAGGAAATCCCTCATAAAATGCTATTAGAGTTGAAAATAAACAGCTAAGTGGGGTATTAATGATATAACTAAATGGTCATTAAATATTTAATTTGATGAGAATAAAGATTCGTTTAAATTTTAATTGTAAGTCAAATCAAAACCGAGAGGTGATCATTCAATGCAAAAAATGCTAAGAATTAATATTTCAAAAATTATTAAAAATGGTCACCTAAGTTACAGGTTTATTTCATGTTGGTCACTGAACTTAAATTTTGTGTATATTTAATCACCCAAGTCATGTTGCCAAATGTATAACTTGATCATGAATTCTGTTGGCTAGAATGCAAATTCCACAGCTTTCGGTAAAGGTTATGGATGGAATTGTAAAATTTAAACAAAAAAAGTGGTATGACTACATTGAAATGAATTAAACTTGAGAGACCAACATGAAACAAAATTATAAGTTGGATGACTTCAAGATAAATTTCCACATACATCCTACAAAAACGGCTTATTTTTTAATTAATACATGTGATTATATTTTCGGCCGTTGATATTTGTTTTCATTCCTGCCATCAATGCTTGTCTTGCATTTTGATTGACCCATATATATTCTAATTTTTAATGTGCTCCATAAATTATAATAAAAGAATAATATATTGAGTTTTATTCTTACTAAATTCGACTTCAATTATGTAATATAATGGTGTTAAAATGAATCGCGGCACGATTCAATCTAATAAAAAAATAAAAATTCAAATGGAAACCACTCCAGTTCAGTTTTTACCAATTCAACGATCATCATACATTATATTGGATGGATCGTATTGCATTTCATAACCATCCGTGAGGATTAGTTTGGCTGGCTTGATTTATCACGAAAAAGACTAAAAATAAAAGAATCACCAAAATAATTTGACCTAGTCGAAATATACTTAACCTACAACATGCATCTACTGTTACTACTAGATTTTACTCATATATAATTTTTAGGATTTTACGAACAATTTAATTGAGTAATTTGTAAATTTATCGATGAGAATGTGCAGTGTTTTTCTTAATTAATCCTTTTGTTATTCAAGCGCGTCTTAATTTTAATTCGTATTAAATTATCAAAGAAAAATAAAAGTAGATTAGAATATCGATAGTTAGCAGGTCAATCAATTCGGAAGATAGACTGGGCGCAACTGGACCATATTTTTATATAAAATAGTACAAAACTAACCGACTTACTCATTTAACACACCTAATATAATATTTAAGCCATTTAATTCATCGTTATAAAAAATTAATTTGTACTCATTTTACACACAAAAATAACTATCCAAGAAAAATGACGACATAAGAAAAATATAATCAACACAAGCAGTCATTTTACAAATAAAAATAATGATAATACTTTACCCCTTCGGGGATGACTGAGTTGATGGAGCAGATGAACGCGGAAACCGAAGGTCACGAGTTAGAATACATTGCCAAAGCTTCCTCGGTCGAGCCCGTCGTATTGGGATTGCCAAGTGCAATTTATTTCTTTTGTGTGGTTTGCGGGCTACTGCGCATGGAGCGAGGTTTACCCAGTGCACACTTACAGATAGCGGCTGCGGGTTCCTACATCAAAACATAAAAAAGGAAGGAAAGAATGCAGGAAGATTCAATCACTGGTATTCCAATATAATATTTTCTTATCAAACTCGAGCACTCAATAGAACTAAATTCAATTTTATAGATCATTCGAAAAAAGTCCTTACGGACTTGAGTGCGATCGATGAAAATTGATGGAGGACTATCATGCAATTTTATTAATAAAGAAATATGTAGATCCACGTGTCTAGTCAAAGAACTCAAAATCATAATTAATGTATCTATATATGTAGGGTTGGTTGATATTTATTCAAGGCCAATTGTATTGAAAGCTTCTTGTTTCTAACTAACTTGAATGCTATCAACCGTTTTGTTCCTTACGGAAAAAGCAAGAAATCGGCTTGATAATGTGTCTTCTTGGTAAAACTGAGACTTCAAGAATGATTTCTTTCTTGAAAGATCGTTTCGCTAGGTTTCNACTATCATGCAATTTTATTAATAAAGAAATATGTAGATCCACGTGTCTAGTCAAAGAACTCAAAATCATAATTAATGTATCTATATATGTAGGGTTGGTTGATATTTATTCAAGGCCAATTGTATTGAAAGCTTCTTGTTTCTAACTAACTTGAATGCTATCAACCGTTTTGTTCCTTACGGAAAAAGCAAGAAATCGGCTTGATAATGTGTCTTCTTGGTAAAACTGAGACTTCAAGAATGATTTCTTTCTTGAAAGATCGTTTCGCTAGGTTTCACCATTATATTTTCTTAGGAATTTATAATCATAGGAAAAAAAAAAAAAATAGTAGTCACGATTCTCAACGTTTAAGATTATTAGCCCTGAACCATCAAACATCAACCTTTTTTTTTTAATTATTATTGAAGACAAATATAAATGATTATAGTACTCAATTTATAACGTTTAAGCATTTAGATGATATAGTGAACATAGTACGTAGTGAGACAAAAAAACTTAGATTCAAAATTTTACTCCTATCCATTTATTAAAAATGATGCATATAACTGTAATTGATGAGGAAAAAAATAAACTTAATCTACAAATGAGAGTGTGTGGGAAGCAAAATTTTAGACATTAAGACCCCGTTTGATTGTGCTATATTTTCCATGAAAAATGAAAATTAAATTTCATTTTCACCTTTTTGCAAGTTTGAATGACTAAATTTATCATGGAATTGGTTTTTCATTGTTTTCTTGATTTTTAAGGAAAAAATTTCACATGGGTTTTGTGGGAAAAAAATTTCTAAGTAATTTTTTTTTAAAAAAATTTTGGCAATGGAAATGAATTCTATCCCCAATTGTAACAAATTTTATCCATTTAATAGACAATTTTCATGAAAAACAAAGTCAAACGAAAACCAAAATATCCAACATTTCAATATTTTCCAAGTGAAAAATTATACTAATCAAATACAATTAATTGACAATTCCCACTACAACAAGTATAGACAATTTAATTCCTTGAAATTTATTTTCTTTCCACCCAATTACATTCTTCCAATCAAATGGATCCTAAAGCTGCAAATGAGGAAAATTGTGCACATTTTGGGTTAATAAGGATGGTTTCTATCAAAATGGGAATTGAATATAATGAAAAAGATCAATTTCACCCATTCAAATAAGCAAGGCAAATAAAATAGAAATGGTAAAAACTT
>CAIGRL010056785.1:0-11768 GCA_903798325.1 Fraxinus xanthoxyloides | reverse complement strand
CGACTTGTTTTGACTGGAAAGTTGATGAGATATGGAGAACACGTGAACATGGGAGATGCTTTATGGTGCGAGACAGAAATATTTGGGTAACGATGGTAGTGATTAGAATAATCGCACTAACAAACCATCACCCACAATATGTTTATAATTTAGGATCAAACTGATAAATATAGATCAAGGAAAATGATTTCTTGAGAATATTTTTCTTGAGTGCCTTCTTGTATATTAGAATCCTTACTCAAAAGATCACCCCCTCCAAAAAAAAGTCCTTTACATTTTACCATGACCACCTATTTATAGAGTTTTGGCCGACATGGTGATCATTGGATCAAAACCACGTGGCCGCATCTCATTGACTGAAACCTCACGTTACTAAGTCTATCATACATTAAATCTATTAACAGTAGGTTAGCTGGCCTATACATTAGGTTGGTACACCTTGCATCCTTTATTACAAACATTAAATCAGTCATTCCTAAATATTGCCTACAAATCTCATAAGACAGAATCAGGATCAGGGACTTTGGATGAACTGAGGGCTTCAGCCGGAGGAAGCCTAGTATCGGTAATCTTCCGCATGAAGAGTTTCGGCTTATTCTTTGACTCCTAATGTAGTACCTCGGCTTACAACTTCAACCTTTGTTTGACTTCTTTTTCTTTGACAAATTGGATTTTTGTTGACTTTCATGTCCATGTGGATTGCAACGTGGCAATTTGAATAGAGCCTCGGTGGCAAGGCGTAACAATAGTCCCCCCAAGTCTAGTCTATTTATTTATGTAGTGCAAGGACTCGCAAACAATATTTCTTGGTTAGGGGGTGATTTTTACACACCACAATATTCTCCCTAAGTCTAAGTACAAATATTTATATTATAGTTAAAATTTGAAAGTAGGTGATGCATATGTATTACTAATCCATGTTGTTCGAAACTGTGTACCTTGTAACCTCCGATTTTCTGGAATTAAATTGGAGGAACGTCGGGACTAATTTGTCCGAAGTTGTTTTCTCTAAAGTTTCATTTCTGAAACTTTACCTGAAACAGTTGAGGTGACGTGCATTTGCTACTTGTCGAGGCTGTAACTCATTAATTATACGAATCAAGTTTCAAGAAATGTTGGAAAGATGAGGAGTCTTCAATTATTGCGCCTAAATGATTTGCTATTTCATGCGTTTCCAAGAAAAGACAATTGAAGCGATTCATCTTTCCATACATGCATCCGTCATCACATTTAATACGTAATGATAGCTGTCATATGCGCATCCTACAAAGTTAAGATGCATTAGAACACATGATGATGACATGCTTATTTGGATCGTAGAAGACGGAGAGTTTGATGTATTGAGTGTCTTAGATTTGAAGATCAAATGAACGGTTAGATGGCTCGGATCGACATCTAACGGCTCGGATTGAGGGTTCTTGGCTATAAAAGGTAACCATTTGGGACAATGAGAATTACTTTGCCATTTTACGAAATTAGTAAACTTATTCCTCAAATTTCTCAATCTTCCTCATTTTTCCTCCTTTGTGTTTGTACTTTTTGGCAAATTTTTCTTCACTGTCTTTTGAGTAATCAGTAAATATTTGAAGAATTTTAAACTCAACAACTAAATGGCTTCTTCACACTCCACTGGGAAGGATAGCCAAGTGGTTTCTGAAATGAGGGTAGCTATAACAAACACATTCGACTTGCTTCGAGTTATCCAAGTCGGACGGGCTATTTTACCTTCTGGGAAGGATAGAAGAAATAGTGGGGTGGCTTAGGGGCAACCAAAGTCCCTTCAACTGTAGATGCATCCGACTTAGCAAATCTTAGGGAAAACATCGTATCCCATATGATATAGATCTCATATTCTTGTCTCTTGATGAGCGTACCTTCTTTCTGAGGCAGAGGCGCGTCGTCGTTAGTGAGTTCCTTTTAAATGTGGGGCTTCATCAGCTTTTGCATCCTTTCTTTGGAGGCATTCTAAGGTTGTACAGGCTAGCTCCTATTTAACTCGTTCTCAAAGCTTGGGCCCAATTAGTGGGGACTTTCTTCTTGTGGACGGAGACCTCATTTGGAGAGGATATGCCGCTTCGCGTCTTCCAGAACATTTTCCAAACTAAGGTCTTGGGAAAAGGGGACTCTAATAAGTGGTACTCTTTATGTCCATGGGGGTCACATTCCTCTTTCATCTTAGATATGGTTCTAGGTTAGGAAAAAATGGAAAGAGCGTGAAGGTGGCACAGTCCCCTACGTGACAGTTTCGACCTTCTACCCTGAAGCTCGTAAGTGCTGTACTTGTCTTATTTTTCCAATTAATGTCGATTCTGATCTTAACCTATTTTTTATATCTTGCAAGGTCGGTTGAACTCTTTAAGCTCAGCTGAAGTAAGTAGGAAATTGTTTTGGACATTTACCGACGCCCCTTCTCATCACGAGAATTTGACCTTTTAATCACCTCCGGATGGTTTTTTGAAGAATTTGGTTTAATGGGCCGAAGAGGTAATATCAACTTTCAATAAGTCCTATTTTACTAGTTTGCATTATTGTTGCTGACCTTGTCCTTTGTGTTTGTAAAAAACTTTGAAAAGGGGAGGCATCCCACTCTTGACATGGCCACAATCCTCTCTACCACCTCCACTCCTGGGAGAAAAGTGTTGAAGCCCTCATCTATTTCCGCAAATAGGTGAGGGACTTGGTGGAGAAACTGAGCCGAGTGGATAAGGGAAAACAAATATTAGATGAGTTCCCCATTAAAAAACAACGTTTGCCACCAGTGAATGCAGATCCATGGCTATCCTACCCCCATGTTCCGAAGTCCCTACTGGAGAAAATTTTATGGCAACTTCAATAGTTGAGGCTAAAGTAGGCTAAAAGAGGCCAACTATTGTGGAGCCTTTAGGGCAAGGGTCGTTGAAGAAGACCAAAACATTTGACAACTTCAAATTTGACCTAAGCTAAACTCATGGTTACTTACAAAAGTGATGAGCTAGCTCTAGAAGTCTTAACCACGCTTTCTTCAAAAGTCCAAACTGCCAAATCCACTTTTTATAAGTTCTGGATGATTAGGTAGCAGAACTTCATGGAGATCAGCTTTGCGGTGGATCTCTTCGCCACCATGGACAGTCAATTGGGAAAGACCTTTGGGGTGGCAATATAGGCTGAAACCCTTTTTAAAAACTTTCAAAATAAAAATTAAAAAGTTTGTGAATAAAGCTTCTTAGGACGAGAAGGCAGCCAGTAAAGCCAAAGCTAAAGCTGAGATTGAGGCTAAGGCATTGGCATTGAGAAATTTGAAGGCGGGAGAGTCTATGAAGCTCGCTTCAGCAATAGAGGAGATAGAGAATCTAAAGAAAGAAGTCCACTTGTCCTAAAGCGAAGTGGCTTCCACGACAAAGCAGGTGGAGATTTTGATTGCCCACCAGAAGTTGGCTGCTGAGGATTTGGAGAAGGCAAATAATGAAAATTCTGCCATGAAGCGGCAAGTAGGGGAGTTGGCAAGTAAAGTTACAAGCTTGACAGAGGAGGTGGAGACCGTGAGATGGGAGGCTCAATCAGCCGGTGAAGATGCCATAAAGTATTACATCGCCAACTTTCACCTAATGGAGGCGTACTAAAGCTTCGCGAAGTACTGTTAGAGGTATGCTTATATCGAAATGGTAGAGTGGACTAAAGTTAACTCTCAATCCTTTAACACCTCTGAGTGGAGGTCAAAATTCTTGTAAGAGGAAGAACAAGAGCTTCAGACTCTAGTAGAGGGTGACCAAGTGATTGAACTTGAGGATGAGCTGAGGTCCCCATTTCCATAGTACCTTTTGTAGCTCCCCCTTCCCCACCTATATAGCTAATAGGTTTTTGTTTTTGCATTTTCTATGTAAAAGGCTTCGGTCCACAATTGTAATTACTTATGCAATGAATAATAATTTTGTTTATATACTTCTATTTTCTTTTTGTACTTTCTTTATTGCTTCCTTTACAGCTTTACAATGATCTTTAGCCCATCTCGTTTTGCCATTCTTTATTTGAATTTGTAATTTTTTTTGTAAGTGTTAGAGTTAATTTACCTTTCTTAACGTTTGTTGTTAAGGGCACGTGCTATACATTTTACGAATAAGGAGGTGGTCCCTTCTGGGATCCAACTCTTTGTCGAAGTGCCACCACTTCTCTAAATACGGGTTCATCTATGCAGAGGCTTCTCCTTTGACATTTGTCAATAAAAGGTACCTTTTATCTTATTTATCAAAATATTAACAATATTAAGAACCATTTTAACTTAATAGAATTAACAATATTCCTGAGCATGAATTGAGCGGTTCGCTCATGCTGAGGCTTAACAACTTTTTGTTTGTTAAGGGCATGTGACTTCGTGAGTAAAGAGGTGGTCCATTTGGGATCCAGCTCTTCGTCGAAGTGCATATGCTTCTCTGGATATGGATAGTTCATTTATGTAGAGGCTTTTCCTTTGTCCTTTGTCGATAGGAGGTGTTTATTTTTTCTTTCTTTACAAACACTTTAATAAAAGTCAATTTAATTGAATGAAGAACTATACAAAAATGTATATTTACATTCTTACTGGTAATATTTTCACAAATGCTCTATGTTCCATGGTTGAGGTTGTGCCTTCCTATCCATATTTTCAATTATGTAAGTCTTAGGCCAAACTTCTTCTTTAATGCAGTATGGTCCTTCCCAGTTGGGATCAAGGGTTCTCGTTCCATGCTCTTTAGAAGATAAGAGTATCCTCTGAAGGACCATTTCATTCAAGCGAAATGACTTCTTCTTAACTTTAGAACTGTAGTACCTAGCTATTTTTCGCTGATAAATAGCCAACTTTGCTTGAGAATCATCCCTCATTTCTTCGAGGTCTAGCTCGTACCTTCTCAACTCATCATTAGATATTTCGTTGTAATGAACGCGATGAGGGGACAACAAACCCACTTCAAATAGTCTCATAGCCTTGGCTCCATAAGTTATAGAGAAAGGTAATATCTTGTAGCTGTTCTGTTTGTAGTTCAGATGGCCCATATGACCTGAGGTAGTTAATCGACCCAGGTCACTTTAAGAGCATCCAACTTTCTCTTCATCGTGTATTTGATTGTCTTGTTAACAGTTTCTACCTGTCCATTAGCCTGAGGGTGATGTTGAGAAGAGAAATGCTTCTTGATGCCCTACTCCTCCCATAAGTTTTTAACCTTTTTTTTTATCGAATTGTCATCCATTATTCGAGACAATAGAATGGGGAATTCCAAACCTACAAATGACGTTTTTCTATAGAAATTTGTAGGTATTTTCTTTAATGATCTTGGAAAGGGGTTCGACCTCTGCCCATTTGGTAAAATAATCAATGGCAACAATTGTAAAACTGAAGCTGTTCCTCTCTCTAGCTAAGGGAGCCTATCAAGCCAATTTCTCATATGGCAAATGGCTAAGGACTTGAAACTACGCTTAGTTCCTGGGAAGGCTGCCTCTGAATGATCACAAATAGGCGACGCTTATTGCATCTCTTTGCGAACTGTTGTACATCCTTTTCAAGTTGGGCCAATAGTACATTTTGTTCTAAGGACCATCTCCCGAGTGGTTGTCGTACACCCCTTCATTAATTTCTTGGAGCACGTAGCTGGCTTGCTATCTCCCTATGTATCAAAGTAAAGGAAATGATGAACCCTATTTCTATAGTACACCATCTTGGAAAACGGATGAGCATCTCATCTTCTGAGCTTCTGTACCCCCTCCTTTTCAGATGGTAATACTTAGTCCTTGAGAAATCCTATTATGGGCTTTATCTATAGTGAGGTCTCTTCGACCTATATCACCTTTTCACCTACAATAGTAGATGGTCTTGGAAGATGTTCTATGGGTACCACAATGAGTAGTTCAGAATCCGTACTACTGGCTAATTTCAAAATAACGTCGGCATGAGCATTCTTTGAACGCAGGACTTATACCAACTCAAAGTTTTCAAAATTTGGAATAAGCTTCATGAACAATTTCAGATAAGTGGCCATGGACTTATCTCTAGCCGAGAAATTTCCATGAACCTAGCTAACTATCAGTTGGGTATCAATACTGATCACCAGTCTCTTTGCTTGCATTTCTTTGGCCAACTTGAGGCTAGCTAGGACGACTTCATATTCTTTAGTATTGTTTGTGGCCTTGAAGCCGAATCTCATGGTACAATTAAGCTTATGTCTCTCTGAGCTAACTAGGACTACTCAGCTTCGGATCCAGTGTCTCCCGAAAAGCCATCAACATAAAGGTGCATAGTGTGGGGTTCGGCGGGTTCCACCTCCTCTTCCATTTTTGGATTGGGAGTGAATTCTCCACAAAATCCGCTAAGGCATGTCCTTTGATAGTGGCATTTGGTTTGAACATAATATCAAACTCTCTAAGTTCCATAGCCCATTTTAATAACCTTCCCTAAGCATTGGGCTTATGCAGCACATGCTTGAGAGGAAAATTGGCCAATACGTGTATGGTGTGGGCTTGGTAATAAGGCCTCAATTTTTGGGAAGCTATTACCAAAGAGAGTGCTAGTTTCTCCATTTTTGGATAGCGAGTCTCTCATTCCAAAAATACTTTGCTTACATAATAAACGGGCTGCTAGTGGCCACCTTCATCTCTTACGAGAATTAAATTGATTGCATTATAGATTACTACTTGATGCAGTTATAGTGGTTCGTCATCTTTAGGTTTGGAAAGTAGGGAAGTCTGCCCCAAGTCATCCTTCAGCTTTCGAGGGCTACCTCGCATTCGTCGGTCCATTGAAACTTGTTCCCTCTCTTTACAACCTTGAAGAAAGGTAGGCATTTATCTGTTGCCTTTGAGACGAACTAATTCAATGTGGCTACATGCCTAGTGAGGCTCTACACCTCTCTAGGTTTTCGAAACTATTTAATTTCAATCAAGGCTTTGATCTTCTCCGGGTTGTCTTCCATGTAGCCTAAAAAGTTTTCGGAGTCCACCCCAAAGGCGTACTTCGACGACTTAAGCTTTATCTTGTACCTCCGTAATATTTGGAATGTTTTACCGAGGTGCTAGACTTGGTCCTATACCTTCAAACTTTTTATCAGCAAGTCATCCACATGTACCTCCATTGACTTTCCAATGGAGTCGGCGAACATCTTATTGACAAGTATTTGATTCGTGACCCCTATATTTTTCAAACTAAAAGGTATGACCTTGTGGCAATAAAGACCCTTGTCTATTATAAATGGCATATGCTTTTCGTCAGTAGGGAACATCGTAATCTGATAGTATTCGAAGTAGGTATCCATGGAATTAAGTAGTTCGTGTCCTATTATAGAGTCCACTAATTGATCTATATGAGTAAGAGAAAATCTGTCATCAGGGCAAGCTTGATTTAAGTTTGAGAAATACACACATACTCTTCACTTGTCATTGTGCTTTTTGACCAGGATAGGGTTGGAAACCCACTTTGGATACATTGATTTCCGGATAAAGCGATTGTCAATCAATTTCTTTACTTCGTCCCTTAAGGCTTCATATCTCTCTGAATTGAGGGCTCTTCTTTTTTGTCTGTGAGTTGTAGCCTTAGGTTTGATTTTCAAGTGGTGGCAGCTGACTTTTGGATTAATGCCAACTATGTGTTCATGCTTCCAAGTGAAGGTGTCAAAGTTTTGATGCAAGAAGTTTTTCAACTTTTTCTTGGCCTCTAATGGCATATCTTTTCCAACTTATAGGCATTTGGAGGAATCTTGAAGACCCACTTGGAAACTTTCTAACTCCTCTACCATGGTCGTGTGAGGTTCACAATTGATAATACTAGGGTCCCGTTCCTCCTAAGTAGTTGCTTCTTCAACAACTCTCCCTTTTTCAGAGGACCTTCGCGTTTCGGGGACAGCCTTTCCTTCAGAGGTGTTTATAACTCCAAGAATCACATAGGTATCAATCATTTTGATGTTTCCCCATTGTTCATGTTTTTGCCTTTATTTAAAGACGTTTCCACGTCAACGTCTGCCAGGATATTGTTGGCACTCCTTGGTTATACTTTCCTCGAGGAATTTGAATAGCATTCCCTTGTACTCTTTTGGTCGCCTCTAACCGTGGTGATACCATTTTCAGTTGGGGACTTTATACACATGTTGTAAATGGACGTAATGAAAAATAATTCCTTCAAAGTTGACCTCCCAAGCACTCTGTGGTAGGCAGAGTGGTTGTCTACCACCAAATATTCCATAAAATGATGAGCAGTTAAGGGTGATGTTCCCATATCTATTGCTAGAGTGATTTTCTCCTGGGATAATGCTATCGCCAGTGAAGCCATACAAGGGGGAGGTTAGCTCATGATCAACTTCCATTTTATCAAATGTAGCTCCAAAGATGTTGACAGAGCTCCCATTATTCTTTTTGAGAAACATGGCTCCAAAGATGATGAGACAGAAATATTCAGGCACCGGTAGTAGTGATTAGAATAATTGCACTAACAAACAATTCCAGCAATATGTAAATAATTTAGGATCAAACTAATAAATGTAGAAAAAGCAAAATGATTTCTTGAGAATATTTTTCTTGAGTGTTTTCTTGCATATTAGAATCCATATTCAAAAGATCATCCCAAAAAAAAGTCCTTTACATTTTACCAAGACCACCTATTTATAGAGTTTTGGCCGACGTGGTGATTGTTAGAACCACGTGGTGACATCTTATTGACTAAAACCTTACATTACTAAGCCTATTAGACATTAAATCCTTGATAGTGGGTTAGACGCCCTATACATTAGGTTGGTATACCTGACATCCTTTATTACAAACGTTAAATCAATCATTCCTAAATATTGCCTACAAATCTCATAAGACAGAATTAGATTTAGGGACTTCGGATGAACTGAGGGCTTTAGCCGGAGGAAGCTTCGTATCTATAATCTTCCGTATGAAGAGTTTCAGCTTATTCTTTGACACCTAATGTAGTACCTCGACTGACAACTTTAGCCTTTGTTTGACTTCTTTTTATTTGACAAATTCGATTTTTGTTGACTTTCATGTCTACGTGAACTGCGACATGGTGCTTTCACTATAGCCTCGATTGCGAGGTGTAACAGAATATATAGAAAAGTATTCTCTTTTTCTAAATTTATCAAGACAAACATAATATTTACATTCTATTGACAAAAGACTAAGATCAACAAGTTTGTTAACCTTGACATGCTGGTACAAGCTAAAAAGTCTTTCCATTACTTTCTACGACTATGGTAATTGCTATATATTTTTTGACATCACAAATGTAAGGCTAATTGCAGTTTTCATTACCGTAGGTAGTAGGAATAAATAGTTGCTAGTGATGAACTATTACTGTACAGAGATCCCAGCCACCAGTCCCCTCTCGAAGCAATGCTCGAGATATCTTATGCGTCATCTTTATTGAAAGTTTTAAACAAAGAACCTTGGGTACCAGAGGTGGACCCAGCATTGGCAAGGGGTGCGCGTCCGCCCTTACTGTACTTGTTGAAGCCTTCAATTCCTCCGAGCGTCGCTAACTGGAGAAAAGAGAAAATAGAGAAGATGTAGATGAAGAAGAACAGGTCATAGGTAAGCCTTTTTTTGTTTTAGCACATTTCTTTTAGGTGGAGGGAGTTGGGCTTTTTTTTTAAGAAAATGAGGCCTAATTAAATGAAATAATTTTCATCATCATTAGTATCTGCGCAGCTGCACCAATAGGTCACCTCATCGACGCAGCATACCGGATCTGGTCGGAAGCACTTTATGGGGGCATCAATAGGGTTTTAAATTTTCGGAGTAGAGATCCCCATCCTTTTCTTGGTCAGATGGTAATTTGAGGAAATTGAAGCTTGATCGGACGATGGATAATAAAGGGGTGGTTAAAATAACAATTAAGATGAAAATTGGGTACGGCGGTGAAGGTTTTTGATCGTATTCCATTCATTTTTGAGTTTCAATTACATCCAGTTGTCTCTTACCAATTTTCGAAGTATCTTCTTGTGATATGAATCAACTATTGAGTATTTGCAATTTGGTCCTCAAACTTTGAATATTGCCATTTTTGCATTATTTTCTCCAATTCTTCGTTCAAAGCCTATTGTCTTCAACCAATTAGCTTCCAACTCTTTCAAATCGCCATTTAGCATTGCAAACCAACTTTTGAATATTTGCGATTTAGTCCCCAAACTTTCATTTTGGTCTATTTTTCCCTATTTTTTCCTAATTCCGCTACATTTATCATGTTGTCCTACAAAACATAAATTACATAGAATTAAGTCATATTCCAACATATTAACCAACAATTTTCCATTATTTAACACTAAAATAAATATGTAAAAACACACATGAAACTCCCCCAAACTTGATCTATTGTTTGTTCTTAAGCAAAACTGTCGCTTAACTCTACACAAAACATGGTTTGACAACATACCGTGTCTCAGGATTGGAATTCAGTAATCAAACAAATGGAAACTTATAACAGTGCAAAAATTAAATCAATCTCCACCCGTTACATGCTTACTTTAACATGTGTGTATGAAAGCTCATGTCAACATAATTAGATTGTTATTGTCTCAACACCTGAGCTATAACAGTTAAATATATCCTTACTTCGCTCGAAGATACACGCCCCCCAAACTTTTGCTTTTCACTATATATTCTCGGGGTGCATTCTATTGAAATTTTCAATTATATTTTTTACCCTCTCTTAGCTTGGAAAGATCTCACTATTACAAACTCACATTTCAACAAGTCGAAATTCTCTTATATTTTTATTGCTTCAACGCGTTAGACTAAACTAGGTTACTTGCTTCTCATTAAAGGTGTAGTTTTATCAACCAAATGTTTGGAGCTCAATCTATGTACTTGTGTATTTTTATTTCTTTTCATTTTTCATGTTTTCTCCATGTTTTTTTTTGTATTCATTTTCTTTCGATATAAGCCATATAGCAAGATTTAAGCCGATAATTCCCAAGTCAGATGACCATAGGGCACCACGTTTTAAATCACCCTTACATGCTTAATCATCCGAGTAATACATGCTTGAAAAGATACTTTTGTTCATTCAAAGATTAGTGCAATGCTCATTTTCTTTAGACATTCAGTTTCTAAAACTAGCCTCTAACTTAAAACTTTCACCACGTCTTCCTCTAATTGGGTTTTAGACTATCTACACAAGATTTTCATGCACGGAATACCTACTTTGTAACAGCACAGACATCTCCAAACTACTTTTTATTTAGATTAAAGATCAATACTATAGAGGTTGTTCAGTTTCATTTACTATGTTTAACTAATTTCTATACACTGAACCACATCACTTACTCAATATATCAAATATGAGTAACATGCATAGAGAATGTCAGGTTTCACACAAACATGTTTGACTAGTATAACACTGCACTATTTTCATTATTCACAGTTGATTCGTATTCCAATAGTCACATCATAGCCGGCAATGAACTCCCCCAACCAAAACGGACATTGTCCCCATTGTTTAAACATGCCTACCAAAGGAAAAAGGAAGAGTATCAACTAAATACTGGAGTAAATTAACATAAGGTCGGGACAATTGTTAACCTGAAAATACTCAATTGAAAACAAAAAAATGAAGCAAGAAAAGAAAATAAACCTAAAAAAACTAATATATAAAAAGTGAAAAGTATGCCTGAGGAACGTCAAGGATGGTAAACGAGGTCTACAAGAGGAATCTCTTCCACTACACGCACCTATTGGCCATAAACGATATTAAGATGCTGCCCATTCCTTTAAATACCTTACCATTATTAGGATCCTCAGTTTCAACCGCTCCATTATCGAAAACTTGTTTC